>JAPPVO010008237.1:0-16032 GCA_030407325.1 Camellia japonica | reverse complement strand
GTGAAAGGAAATTTTCACAAGATTTTAAAATAAAGCCAAATTACCATTGACACCACCCTCGTTAAGAGGTGGGATTAAATACGACTAATCTTGAGTGTGAAAATTAACGATCAGATTGTGCAATGGATGCACAAGAACTGTATGATCATGCGATAAATACACGAGAGCGGTCGGATTTGAGCGATGGATGCACAAAAATGGTGCGATTGTGCAATAGATGCACAAGAGAGGTTGCATTGTATGATAAGCGTACAAGAATGGTGCGATCGTGTGATAAACGCACGAGAGCGGTTGCATTGTCCGATAGATGCACAAGAGAGGTGCAATCGTGCAATAGATGCACAAGAGCGGTTGGATTGTGTGATAGATGCACATGAATTGTGCGATCATGCGATAGATGCACTATAATGATGCAGTACGATAGATGCACGAAGGCATCCAGATTGTGCAATAGATGCAAGAACGATGCGATCGTGCGACAGATGCACGAGAGCAGTCAAATTTGTGTGATGGATGCACACGAATGGTGCGATCGTATGATAGATGCACGAGAGCAATCAGATTGTGTGATGGATGCACACGAACTGTGTGATCATATGATAGATGCACGAGAGCGGTCCGATTATGCAATGGATGCACAAGAACGGTGCAATCGTGAGTGGTGGAAGGGAGGTGCGGACCATTTGGAAAGTTCCAAATAAATTAATTGAACCAAAGTTGAGCACGACAGCGGAGAGAATAGTGAAACTGGTAAGACAATGGAGGGAGAATGAGAGGTATCGATGGGACGAACTGGTGAAACCTTCTGCTTTATTTGCACTGAAGCTAGGTCTTGAGCCAACTGAGGGAGACCCCACTCCTGACGAGGTGGAGGCCAGGAGAAAAGCTCAGGAAGTAGAGGGCCGACTGGTCTTCGCTGTGGCGGAGAAATATAAAGAGAATGAACTAGGGCCAGGTCCTAAGTCGTACGCTCCGAGGTTCGCCTGCCTACGTCCCAAAGCTCTGTCAAAAAAGGACCTGAAGATGTTTGTCTCCCTGAAAGCCCCCGTCGACCCCTTGAAAGAAATGAGTAGAACGGAGGTGGAGTAGGTGTTAAAGAAGAAGAAAAGGTCTGCGGCAAATGGGGAGGAGGAAGAGCCCAGACAAAAAAGAGCGAAGGAAACAGAAGTGGCAAAGGTAATGGATGAGTCAGATCTGCCCTTAGAAGAGCGGAGTGAGAGGACAAGCCAAAGGGGAAAGTGGCAGACCAAGGCGGTCCACCTAGTCAAGTAAAAGAGGGTGAGGTCGTTGGAGTTAGAGTAGAGACCACCCCCTTAGGGAGGATGGAGCAGAGTGAGCACCCAATGGATATTGGGCCGAGCGTGATTGAAGAGGATCCTGTAGGAGAGACCCTGAGCAGTGCCGTGTGGCACTTAAGCGCCTTAGTTGGTGTGTCGTTGAGTGGCCCTAAGAGATCGGCAAATCTGCTGAGCGACGCCAAGGCCTCTTATGAACAAATATTGGGGGTTATTGACGATGCCGCCGTCAAAGTCGCATCAAGATTTAGTGAAGGTGAACTGATGAAGGCCTTGTTGTCAGCGTAGATGAAGTCATTGACTTTGGCAACTGCTCTGCTAAATTAAAGGGGTGGCGGTAAGGGTAGAGCTAAAAGAGGCCAAGGCAAAGGTGGAACAGGCGAATGTTGAAGTACAGGTGGCCAAGGCAAAAATAAAACTGTTGCAAAAATTGGCTCGTAGTGTGTGTGGTAAAGGGCTCTTGCATGCACAAAACTGTAAAAAATTTGAAATGCTAGCGTTGACGCAAAGCTATGAGGTCGACCATGAGAGGTTGGGGAGAGCGAATGTGGAGTCTGATCTGGCAGAAGTTAGGGGGCAGCTATGTCGTTCCACCAAGGATTTAGAAGTCACTCGTCGCAAGATAGTGGCTTTGGAATTTGAGGTGGCGACTGAACAGTAGAAATGCGAAGATGCCCAGCAGGTTTGCCAAATTGCAAAGGATTAATTGGAGAAAGCCCTTGCTAATAATGAAGAATTGCAAACTTTGAAGGAGAAAGAAGAGTTGGAAGCACAAGTTGTAGAGTTTGTGAGGGCTTTGGCCATAGAAAAGAAAGCACTAGAAGAAGAGAGGACCAAGGCAGCGGAGTTGGCAAGAGTGATGGCATCTGAAAGGGAGGCCTATCCTGACTTGTATGGGGCAGCAGTGGAACAGTTCAAGCAATTTACTAAATTTCATATAGCAGTGGGTGCGGCTGTAGCTACATGCTTGGTTAAGGAGGGAAAGAACGAGGCAGGACTGTCAAGCTCAGTTGCTGTTGTTAAACTGATAAAGGGGCAAACCAAGGCCAAAATATTACAGAACTTCTTGCAATCCGATTACTTGAAACACGAGCTAAGCGTGTATTGGGACAACGGCTGGGTAAGGTTTAAGCAGAGAGCGGAGGTGACCTTTCCCGACATCAATTTCGACCTTGTGAAGCCAAGAGATGAAGATATTTCCTGCACTCCACTCGACGAGGGCGTAAATGAGGAAGATTTGGTGTTGTCAGATAAGGAGGATGGAGAGAGGGGGGGAGCCTGAGCTCCATGATATAGACTGCAGTTGTAATCTTTTGTTACCAATTTCTGTTGTCTTTGTGGTTGTTAAAAGTTGTGAAAATGGTGATAAATTGTAAAAACTTTTATTCGTAAAGAAGCTTGTTTCCTAAGTTAATTTTGTCTTGATTGAATAGTGTGGAATAATATCTAAGCAAAGATTGAACTTGATAAATTGTAAAAACTTTTATTAATAAAGAAGCTTATTTCTTGAGTTAATTTGGTCTTGATTGAATGGTGAGGAATAATATCTGAGCAAAGATTGAACTTTGTAAAAACTTTTATTAATAAAGAAGCTTATTTCGTAAGTTAACTTGGACTTGATTGAATGGTGTGGAATAATATCTGAGCAAAGATTGAATCTTGTAAAAAGTGACATTTGAAAAGTGACAAGACGTTCGCAAGAACAAACTTGTGCCAAGTCTGGATTTAACTTAGGGAGTTAAGGGTGACCACAAAAGAACAGATCAGTCTGGCTCGTGGGCTCAGTCTAGCTGAGGTCTTGTGCTCAGTCTAGTTGGGGACTTGTGCTCAGTCTGGCTGAGGCTGGCTGAGGCTTTTAGGCTCAGTCTGGCTGAGACTTTTGGGCTCGGTCTAGTTGAAGCTGGCCGAGGCTTTTAGGCTCAGTCTGGCTAAGGTTCTTGGGCTTAGTCTAGCTGAGGTTGGCTGAGGCTTTTAGGCTCATTCTGGCTGAGGCTCTATGCTCAGTCTGGCTGAGGTTCTTGGGCTCAGTCTGGCTTAGGTTTTTAGGCTCAGTCTAGCTGAGGCTCTGTGTTCAGTCTGGCTGAGACTTTTAAGCTCAATCTAGCTAAGGCCTTGTGCTCAGTCTAGCTAAGGCTTTTGTTAATCTAAAATGCAAAAATAAGAAATGTGGGTAGCAAAGGTGAAATGTTTTACTCATTAATATGAAATCATGCCGAAGTCAGCTAATACATTGTGTTAAAAGGACAAAAGATAGCACGGTTATGCTGAATAGGTAAACTAAATGAGCCATGAGAGAAGACGTCATTTTATTAAAAATACTGCTTCAAATGCTCAATATTCCATGGATGAGGGAGATCTATTCCTTCCATATCTTGCAGGCGGTAGGTGCCGGGGTGCGTTCTTGATTTGACAATGTAAGGGCCTTCCCACTGAGTTGCCAATTTGCCTTTGGCTAGGTTCTTGGTGGCCAAAGTTGCTTCTCTTAGGACTAGGTCTCCAACTACGAACTCACTAGGCCTGACTTTGTTATTATAATGTTGCCGCATCCTTTGCTGGTAGGAAGCTAGTCTGACGGTGGCTGTTTCTCGGAGTTCTTCAATGAGGTTAAGGTCATCCCTTTGCAGCTTTTCATTCCGCTTTGGGTTTGGGTGTATGACTTGAGGGGTCGGCAGGCCAATCTCCACAGGAATAACCACTTCGGCACCATATGTTAGGCAAAATGGGGTCTTTCCTGTGGGGGTTCGCGCTATCGTCTGATACGCCCAAAGTACATTTGGTAACTCTTTTGCCCAGAGACCTTTGGTTGCTTACAGCTTGGTCTTGATAATTTTTAACAGAGAACGGTTAGTGACTTTAACTTGGCCGTTAGTTTGGGGATGACCGGGAGAGGAAAAACAGGTTTTTATGTTGAGCTCCTTACAAAATTCTCTGAATTTAGCATTGTCAAATTGTTTGCCATTGTTTGAGACTACTGCCTGAGGGACCCCGAATCGGCATATAATAGACTGCCAAATGAATCTAGTGGTATTACGTTCGGTAATCTTGGCAAGAGGCTCTACTTCCACCCACTCAGTTAAATAGTTGATGGCGACGACGGCAAACTTAATTGGCCTCGACTACAGCAAACTTAACTTGGCCTCTACCGGTCAGCAAGGAGCCTACCAAGTCGATTCCTCCTTATTTGGCAAAAGGATAAGGACTGCTAAGCGTGACTAGCTTTGTTGGAGAAACGTGAGGTATGTTGGCGAAACGCTAGCATTTGTCACATTTAAGTACAAATTCGATGGCATCTTAGTTGAACGTGGGCCAAAAGTAGCCCGTGCGAAGGATCTTGTGAGCCAATGACCGTTCCCCAAAATGGTTGCCACAGACCCCTTTATGTATTTCTCTCATAACATAAGTGGCCTAGATAGTATTTAAACACCTGAGATATGGCCGTAAGAAACCTTGCTTGTATAAGATGCCTTCAATGATAATGTAGTTGGCCGACAGAGCTTTAACCTTGCCTGCCTCCTTTTTATCTCCTAGTAATATTCCTTATTAGAGGAATTGAATAATGTTTTGTGCCTCTGGGATATGTTCGTTTTGAAGTAGGTGGATCTCTTGTGGATCTAGTGAGATTTCTAGATATGCTAAGTAGTCTATTCTAACTCTGCGACTGAGGTCTGATTGATCTGCTGAGGCTAATTGGGTCATTTCGTCTGCCTGGGAATTCTCTGACCGTGGGATGTGTTTGATGTGGAAACTATTGAAGAGATGTGTGAGGGGTAGGGCAATATCCCTATACGATTTCATTTTTTTCTTTTTTGTGTTAAAGTCATCGTTTATATATTTGACGACCAGTTGCGAATCACTAAATACTTGAATACGATCCACCCTAACATCTTTGGCCAACCTGAGACCTACTATCAAGGCTTCGTACTTTGCTTCATTATTACTGGTTACGAATTGGAAGCGGAGGGCACACTTGAGATCTTCCCCTTCTGGCGTGGTGAGGATTAGCCCAGCCCCACTTCCCTCTTTTCTAGATGAGCTATCAACGTTTAAAGTCTAGGAATAAGGGCCGACTTCCTCAGGAGTTGTGTTGATCGAGGGGGAGGGCTCAGAAAGGTCGACATTGGTGAACTCTAGGATGAAGTCCGCAACGGCTTGGCCTTTGATAGCTGTATGGGGTTGATAGGAGATTTTATACTGGCTGAGTTCGATAGGCCACTGCATAAGTGTGCTAGAGGATTTTGATTGTTGCATAACTTTCTTCAAATGTTGTTTTGTGAGAACGACTATGGAGTGGGCCTGAAAGTACGGTCAAAGGCGCCTTGAGGCGGTGACTAGGGTGAGCGCTAATTTCTCTAATAGGGGATATTTCTGTTCTACCCTCCCTGAGTGTGTGGCTGATGTAGTAAACCGGGCGTTGGACTAATTCTTCTTCTCTAATTAGAGCTGCACTGACCACAGTATGGGAAACGACCAAATAGAAGAGGAGGGTTTCCCTTGGAAGTGCTTGAAAAAGGAAAGGGGGGTTGGCCATGCACTGTTTCAGTTGTTGGAATGCCACTTCACATTCGGCATTCTAAGTAAAAGTCTTCCTAAGCACCTTGAAGAATGGAAGGCATTTGTCGGTTGCTCTTGAAATGAAACGATTGAGAACGATTACTCTACCAGTGAGCTGTTAAATCTCCTTTACTGTTATAGGAGACTGCATTTCAGTTAAGGCTTTGATTTTCTCTAGATTGGCTTCGATTTCCCTGTGGCTGACCATGAAACCTAAGAATTTACCTGATTCAACACCAAAGTCACATTTCTCTGGGTTCAACTTCATTTGGTACCTACGCAAGGTTTGGAAGGTCTCGCATAGATTTGAGAGGTGATATGAAGCTAGCCTTCTTTTAATGAGCATATCATCGATGTAGACCTTAACATTCTGGCTGATCTGATCTTTGAACATGGCGTTAACCAATTGCTGGTAGGTGGCCCCGTGTTCTTTAGGCCAAAAGGCATCACGCAGTAGTGGTAAGTTCCTTATATGTAATGAAGGATGTGTGTTCTTAGTCGGTTGCATGCATTAAGATTTGATTATAGCTTGAAAAAGCGTCCATGAAACTAAGCATCTAATGGCCCGCCGTCGTAACGACTAAAAGGTGTATCCTGGGCAACGGGTAACTACCCTTGGGGCAAGTGCGGTTAAGGTCAGAGTAATCCACGCAGAGTCACCATTTGCCATTACTCTTACGAACTAAAACCACATTGGATAACCACTTTGGATAGTCCACATTTTTAATAAACTTGGCCTTCAACAATTTATCCACTTTGTTAGCGATGAGGTTGTTACGCTCTAGGTGAAAAATGCATTGCTTTTGGCGGATCAGTCAGAATTGGAACTCAACACTGAGGTGGTGAATAATAGTACAAGGGTCGATGCCAGGCATGTCTGCATGGGTCCAGGCGAAGACATTCTTGTGTTCAATGAGGAAAGTTATAAGGTTAGCTTTGGCTTGAGGGCTTAACTGGTTGCCGATTTTAACTGTCTTCGCTGGGTCTGAGGAGGAAATGGGTACTGCAACTAACTCCTCTATTGGTTTCCCCGAATCAACTCCTCTTCATTTTTGGCATCAAGGATCTCAATAATCATAGCCTCACTCATCTTAACCTCTTTTAATGAGGCTACATAACATTCTTTTGCTATGGTTTGTTCACCTCGCACACTGCCGACCCCTTGATTAGTTGTAAACTTTATGGACAAATGATACGTGGACGTCACAGCTTGGAGGGCATTGAGAGCTGTGCGTCCAAGTATAATATTGTAAGCAGAAGGATAGTCGACAACGAGAAAGGTGAGAAGTTTTGTGGACTGTCGTGGATACTCTCCAATGGTGATTGGAAGGTTAATGGAGCCTATGGAAGTTACCTGATCCCCAGTGGAGCTGACCAAAGTGGTTTGTAGGGGTGACAACTTTTCTTCCCGACCTTTAGTTGTCTGAAGGCATTGAGGAAAATAATATCTGATGAACTACCACTATCAACAAGGTCACGCCTGACTTTGTAGTTTGATAAGAGAGCGGAAATGACTAGAGGGTCATCATGAGGGTAACAGATTTTTGTGCAGTCCACATTCGTGAAGGTAATCGGCTCTAACCATTGTTTGGATTGCTTGTGGGGCTGGTCGACTGTCTTCGCTTCTTTATCTGAACCTTGTCTGATCTTTCTGAGCTCGGCTTGTTGTACTGACCGAGATGGTCCGCCGCATGCGAGTCCGTTTGCAATGACCCTGATTTCTTCCAATGTGGGGTGCAAGCCCTCCTTGGGCTCGGGGTTGTGGTTGGGCCCTATCGTCATTCCGTCTAAGTTATTCGGGTTGTTTAGGGGAAGTGTGTTTATCATTCTACCTTGGAGGGGTCGACCCTGGCTCTTTGGTGGGAAAGGGTTGTAGTGAATCGGTTTAGGCGCCCCTGACAGATCAGTTCCTCAACCTAGTCATTGAGATTGATGCACTTTTCTATGTTATGGCCGTTGTTTATGTTATGGTCGTTATAGTGCTCGAACCGACAAGACGGACGGGTAGGGGCCGGTCGATCGGAGCATAGAGGTTGGTCAGAATATTGAGGAGGTCGGTGAGTGTACTATGAATGCCCGAGCTCAGGTTCTTTTCTCTTTTCTTTGGACTGTAGGGACTTAGATGTGGAATCTTGGCAAGCTGCCAAAGAGTCTTTGGCGTTCATGTATTTTTGGCCTTTGGCGAGGAGGACGACCATAGTGGTCGGAGGATTTTTGGAAAGGGAAAAGAGGAAATCAGACGGGCACAATCCAGCCATGAAGGTTGTTAAAATGACCTTGTCATTGTTCTCTTTAACCTGCAAGGCTTCTGTATTGAAACAGGTGACAAAGCTGCGCAGCAACTCCCATTTCGTTTATCAAATATTTAGCAATTGCATCGCTGGATGCAGTTGTCATTGAGCACTAATGAAATGGCTTAAGAAAGATTCGCTGAATCCGGTTGAAGCTGACTAAACCAGAGTCGTGTCGACCCCTTTAACGTAACGGGGAAGGTGTGGCACATGATCTCGTTTACAAAGGCATGGAGGATCATGAGTGTCCTAAACGCTTCCACGTGGTTGACCGAATCGGTTGTACCATCGAAGGTGTCAATTGAAGGCATTTTGAACTTAAAGGGAAGAGGTTTGTCCCTAATAGAAGCGGTAAAGGGGGAGTTGGGAGTAGAAGAGGGTTTGCTTTACATGTTTTGCATGACTCCCTGAAGCTAGAGCTTCATGGCTCGCAGTTTTTCGTCCCAAACGGGGGCATTGTCTCGTCTGGCATGAAGTAGAGGTT
Source organism: Camellia japonica (assembly GCA_030407325.1). NCBI lineage: Eukaryota > Viridiplantae > Streptophyta > Magnoliopsida > Ericales > Theaceae > Camellia > Camellia japonica. Next base: position 7,411 of record JAPPVO010008237.1, on the reverse strand, counting down.
GAACACAACTAGCTTCTCTCTCATGGACAACAACACGGTGCTGCGGAGGGTGATTATGGAATAGTGAGGGTTTTTCTTAGTGAAACTGCTAGCCCGGGAGAGGGGTGTGCAAACCTTCAAGGTTCGACGGTTGAGCTTGTGGAGCAAATGGTAGAAACGGCCCTAGGGACACATGTGGTTGGAAGGAATGATGATTGTGGGCTTGTTCTTGGTTTGAAGGGATTTCTTGTGGTGGTGGAGGAGGAAGAATAGGTAAGTCACACTGGAGCAGAGCGTTAATGAAGGCTTGGTTTTGTTCAACTAGGCGGTTGATGTTATTAGTGAGTTCTATGAAATATGGAGATGGGTTGTTCAGATTGGAAGACTCAGCTCGGGGGTTGCCAGTATTGTACCATGAAGCCATGGATCTCGTCGTAACCATTCACTCTGAAGTGGAAGGTGGATAGGGATGGGACCGTTTCCGGCGACAATGAACACAACTATCTGCCAGAGTGTGTTCCTACAGACAGCGCCAACTGATGATGCAATATGATCAGAAGGGACTAGGTTGGATTGATCCACGTGCTCCACGGGTCTGCTGTCCTATGTCTTGTTGATGCACACCTGCAGAAGGTTCAAAGGGGAAGGTACTAAGACTGGAGTGGTTCCTTCCCGTGGACTCTCTGATGATTAAGTTAAACAAGAAGTGGGTAAAGAAATGAAAAAGATTAGAGAAAATTGAGGAGAGAGAGAGAGAGAGTATTACTTGTTGTCCAAAATGTTCTTCACAAGCTTTTTTTTTATATCTTTTTCTAATCATTTCCTTGTTCATTCAAGTTGTCTTATTGGCCAACAGTCTATGGTCTACTCGCCGTCGGTCATGGCAGTTTCACCATGCCAAGGAACGAGAGGTCTTGTTGCATTTAATGTCATGACAACCTCATTTAATGCCTGATACCTGGGCTCATAACTCTGCATGATTTTTGTCTGCCACGTAGCTAACTCGCTATCTAACAGATGTCTAAATGTCACAGGGCCTGGACCAGCGCGAGTTCTTTGGTGGGCCTACTGTTGAGTTTCACTTACTGGGCTATAACTAAATGACCGTTTAGGCTACCCAAGACAGTTGTGGGTTGGACTTTCCTAGGGCATATGGGTCATGCCCATCAATATTTATTATCATATTTAGGATTGTCATACTTAAGTTTCTCTCCTTCTATATAAATGAGTCTAGTATACATTGTTATATAATTATTCAACACAATATTGAATATACACATAATATAGTACATATTTCTCTTTCTCTCTCTCTCTTAGATGTTGTAACACTTATGTTGGTGGTTAGTATTTGATTGGTATTAATTGTTGGATTATGATTGTTCATTTGATATAATTCTCTTCACATGGTTAAAAACATCTTACCTGTTGACCAAAAAATAAAAATAAACAAATAAAATAAAATAAACGAATTATCTTTTACTAATGTTTTTATTTCTTTATACTTAAATAGATAATTTTGACATTCTAAAAGGTTAATAATCACTATTATTTTTTCACCTAATCTCTCCAAAAAGTAAATTTTAAGAAAAACGGGTATCATTTTATTTCTTTCAATTTCCCCTTATTTTTTTGCCCTTCAATAATACAAACAAATAATTGAGACCAAGAAAAGTCCACTTCTTTTTTTTTTTTTTGGGGGGGTTGCTAACTCACTCAATCGAAAAGGGCTGTGCTCTCCAAAAAAAAAAAAAAAAAAAAAAAAAAGGCCTGTGAATCACACAAAATTGATTGTGCATGTTGTCTTAGTATTTGAAATTGTTCTTAATATGGACTACGGGTGTTCGTGATTTAGATACGGTTGGAGGATTTTTAATTTGTCATTCGTCTGTTAGATTGGTAAATTAGAAAAAAAATAATCTGCATTCATCCGTCAGATTGACGGATGTGGATAGAATGGATTGGCGAATGGATGCGAATCGGTTTGGCGGTTTAAAGTTTTACAAATTTTGAACATAATATAACAACTTGTTAACATTTTTATTTTTGGATAACAATCCAACTCAACATAACTAAAAGATTATCAAGTAAATTGTCAAATACCAATAATAAATACACATAAGAAAACCATGCATTATCAAAACTATTTCATTACTTTTTTTTTATTCAAAAACTATTTAATTTGATTTTTTTTAAAAAAAACAAAATTAAGCCTTATATTTTTCACACAAAAATATCAAATATCAATACTTGTCATTTGATAAAAAAATTTTAAATTGAAAATACAACAGAATATAATTTTTTTCAATTGAAAACACCAACAGAATATCTAAACAAATTGAAAATACAAAGTCTTACAAATTACTAAGGGTGCTCGCAGTTTGGTGGTTCGGTTGCGGCCAAAGGAACCTCAAATTCGGTATCTGTCCAAAACTAGGCGGATTGAAAAAAATTAATCCGCAACTGTCCGTTCGTCATCACGCATCCGTCTAAAATGTGGTGAATCGATTCGGTTAGATCGATTTGAATGGATTAAAATATCCGCTGAACACTCATAACATGAAGAATAAATATTAATATGGTCTCTCCATTGTAACTTTTATTTATTTTCTCCTATTTTTAACATGTTCAGTCTTTCATTTTTATTGCAAAATTTATAAATCATGAGATATTTATTGTTGACCCCAAGTCAAAGTCTCCTCAAATCATAAAAAAACAGTTCCAAGTCTTCCTTGAAAGTTTTGAGATATACTAATGGATATGATGTTGGAAAAGAAAGTGTGCACTATAGTCTATAATTGCATTTTTGTGTTGCATTATCGCAATTTTTTAGCCTTTTTTTTTTTTGGGTCAATAAATATGATAGTAATTATAAATGTAAAAAAATATTTATATCATTAAATATATTACTACCCTACAATAATTAAAAAGTCAATAAATCTAACACAATCAATAAAATAAGCCTATCAATGCCAATCCCAACAAGCTACTGACTACATACAACTCTCATAATGAGAGAAAAATAAACTACAACCACAAATTGATATCAAACTCATTTTCATAGAAATTGAATCTGATACTGTTGGCTTTTTGGCTTTTCGAAGGGTATTTTTGTAAATGCGAGCGTGCCAGCAAGGATCAATCAGTCCTTACAGAAACTATAATTGCCAACCAATTATCAGACGATTGTGTTTTTTAGTTCTTTCAGCCTCAATGAAGAGGACTTTTACTGGTGGCTTGACTTAGGAGAAGTTAAGAGAAATAACAGTTAATATGAAGAACAATCAAAGTATTTCATTAAAATGAACACTTACAATAGTCCAAACTCAGCCTCGAAGAGGTTTACAGCAACAGTTTACTTGAATCTACTTGAAACTACTCCTATGAATCGAAGTGCAGTGCTGGTATTAAAGTGCAGGTATTTAAAGAACAAGAAATGTAAAACTGGAAAGGAAAATATGAAGTAAAAACTAGTTTGTATGATCTGAGTCTGGGGGTCTTTTTTCTGAGGGCTTCCCTGCTATTTATACTTGTCAAAAGATGACCTTCGAACTGCACTTCAGACTATCGAACTGCTCCTCCATGATCGCTGATCATGCTGCCTTAGAAGTAGTCCCACTACGCCATCTCTTGCAGTTGAGCTTCCCTCCTGTATTTGAATTTGAATATGAGTAACCGTTGAAGCCACGTCACTTTGTATCTCTTTACTGATCTAGTGCTACTCAGATCACGTAAGAACCAATGTTCATTGCCACGTGTTCGATCAGGATCGAGGACTTGAATTTTCTTCCCATAATACCCTTAATCTGCCACGTGTCAAACTATGATTTGACTTTACAAAATATGTAGCCAACATTACCCCCCGCACTAATATACCCAACACTTGGAGATATTAGTGGATCAAAAGCTTTTCCCGCGCTTTTGGAATGTGCATGGAATCTATCTTCAGGAAACACAACCGTCACCTATTTGATGATCATTTGCATTAACTCTCAATTTATCGAACATCCCAATACCTTCAGCATTCGAACGGACTATGGCTCAATCAACTTCTCACTCTACTGATCAAGCATACGAAGAGCCATTGAGTAATGCTGTTTCCCCTCGAAAGAATCTCCACGCATTCATTAGCCACCTTTACCCGCCCTTCTATAGCAGGTCATGGAGGCTTTTGCAGATTACCAACCTTTGGACTACGAACACATTGCCCTTAATCCTTTGATTTACAAATTTACAGATACAAGAAGTTCTTCCTCTAAATCCCCTTGTACTTTGAACGAACTACTCTCAAGCCTTTGCTTCAACAAGTTGCAAATATGGACTTAGGGAGTTCTTCTTCACAAACCTCTACTTGGGATGAAGCTACAACTTCTTCATCTTCTGGGGTTTCCGGATGGACCAACTGGTCAGCACCTGAGTCCTGGGACTTGAGGGAACGAATTAATCACCATTTTGTTGAGTTCACTGACCCTTTACATTTTCCTTCTTACGTTCGAAGCTCTGTGGTCTATCCTTATGTGCCTATTGACCTTCGACGTAGTTTGGAGGAGAATCTGCTTGTGGCCTGGTACACATCCTCTATGCCCACAAGGACAATGCACACTGCCCGGCATCTGGAAGAATCACAAGGGTATACTCCTTCATTTTTGGCCAAGAAGGCAAAAATTTGCTCTTCTGACTGGCTCGACTATATTAATGCCTTTGTTCCTTCCGCTCATGTGCCATATCCTCCTTCTTCACCTTCTGGAATAGAAGCATCCACACCTTCTCCATCTTCTGAAGCAGAACCATCTACTCCTTCTTCTCCTCCTACTCTTTCCCGGACAGAGAAATTAAGGCTTGCCCTTTCCATGGACAAAATTTTTCCACCTTACAAACCTCCATCATCTCCCACTCCAGCTGAGCGGAAACAAGCTCAACTTCTGCTTGCGGCTTTCTCTCACTTGCCCTTCAATGTTCTTGAGGATGACATCCCTCTCAAGAACTTTCGATGGGCTTGTGATATTCTGACTAGGGGCCATGTCCTCAATCCCATTGCCCAAGCAGAACTTCACATGTTCTTGGACCAACTTCCGTTACTCCTCCACTGGCATCAGAATTCTAAGGCCACCATCCAATCTTTGGATCAACTTTCATCTCTCTGAATTCATGCCCAGTACGAAGCAGAAAACTTCATCGAAGACTTCGATGACTTCAAAAATAAAGATTCTGCGTATTGGGATGATTTGGTTATAGATGAATTGGAACAAAACTTGAGGGAAGAGGCTTTCGAGACAAAGGCTGAGGAGCTCTACTATGAAGTGAGAGCACATCAACTTATGCAGCCAACATTAGAGGAGATAGAAGAATATAAAGAAAGAAAAATATTCATTGATCATTGTTGGACAAAGTTCCATGATCTTGTTATTTATTATATTCCTTTTTTATGAGCTTGAATTTGTACCCAAATAAGGTTACTCAATGTAATTGTCTTGGCTTTAACACAAACAAAGTCTTTCTGTATTTGACATTGTTTGCCTCTGTTTCTTTTTGTCTTCAAAAGCCAACTTATAGCTTCGAATTGAACAACACTGAAAAAACCAACATGTCTTTTTCCAATTTATGGAGTATAGTTAACAATTCTGGCTGATATCATCTGGAATTAATGCTTTGAATTTTAACAACATTACTCCTCAAAACTAACTATAACCAATATTTATGGTCATGGTTAATATAGCCAATCAATTTCAAATTGACTATTTTGCTTCGAAGAGTAATCCACACTGTTTTAGGTTCAAAAAGCAATTCCTTCTTGTGTATATGGAAACCAACAATTGGTTTTAATGCTTCGAACAGTGCTCATCCTTAAAGGATCCAAGGAGTTGCTTCAAATGTTACTTCGATTATAACCCTCAAACAGGTCTTTAAACCCTTTGAAGTGGACCAATATTCGAGCATTCTAGCAATTATGTAGTACGCTTCGAAGCCGACTTATGTATTCGAAGCCGTTGTTATTTGATTTTTTGGCGCAAAATCTCATTTCGAAGCCAAATATCTTGCTTCGAAGCTGGCGTCAATATCCGGAATGTGCTTTTTTCCTCCAAAACTATCAATATTGGAAGAGGCTCCTCGTATTCGTACTTTTAGTACTTAACGACTTATGCAATATATTTTCGGACACAAAAGCTTTTTTTAAAACCCTTTTGCTTCGTGTTTCTGAAGTCACTTGCTCTTCTAACATTCAAACCTCATATCTTTCACTTCTCTTACTTCCCCCTTCCTTTTCGAACATCGTACCATCCATGGCTTCTTCTTCACCAGAAGTTCGATCATAGAACGTATGAGCTCATCCGTAGCCTTGAAAAGGATCATTGATGTGGAGTGCGAGAAGTACAAGGCTGGGGGAAAAAGCGCCATTGATGGGCGTGTCTTTGTCCCTCGTCGTCATGAGGACAAGACTACGTGCTTGGGCCATCTTCAAGGAGATCCCTATTGAGCCCAGCTCTGTACCCTCGCCTGGAAAACCAATGTCTCCTGTATGAAGGTGGTCTTGATTGGAGGAGCTGGAGATGAAATCAATCGCCCCACCGATGTTGGCCCACGATGAGACCGGAGTGGCAAGAGTGGTATGATCGGGTCATCCCTGCGAGGACAACTGGACCTTCAAGAGCTCTGCCTTCTCGATGCTCTCGACTATCTAGGGTAACTATCACGGAGGACCCTTTCTTAGTCCCTGCTGCTTTATGCTTTTGGAACCCTATTTTCAATTTCTTTCAATTTAAATGTGGGATGATGGCTCCTACTGTTCTTGATATTTGCCATCTACTAGGAGTATCCCCCATTGGTACCATTATTACACCAGACTTCCCTGATTTAATAGTCTCTTTCTCCCTCCCCTCTCTTAACTTATCTTACAGCGATTTTGTTAAAGCTGAAAATAAAAAAGAGGGCCCAGTAACCGATAGGGAGTTCTTTTCTTTCTTGTTATACTGGCTTTGCAAATTCCTCTTCTGCACCTCTTCACAAAGAATTTGCCTGAATTTGCTCACTTGCCAAAGCCTTTGTTTTGCAAAAAAGAAGTAGCCTTAGCCCCATACATTCTTGGTCATGTATACAGAGTGTTCCCTTTTGTGAGAAGCCCTTAGATGCTAATCAAGGGGGGCCATTCTGGATCCTTCAGCTTTGGCTTTTTGCCTATTTCACTGAACTACAATCCAAATGCCTTAAATTTTCTGGGTTACATTCTCTTACCCATGGCATAAGACTAGCCAATGCTTCTCTCTATCCTTCTTCTTTTGCCTTTTATTTCTCTTTTTCCATCAACTACCAGCCGCACTTCCTATTCACCGCTTCCGTCCTTTCGAGACCAACATAGGTCCACGTTGGTTGAGTCACTTTTTGAGTGACAGGCTCTGTGCTTCGCCTATTCATAAGATATATGGGCCTCCCTTCTGCT
>JAPPVO010008236.1:0-20983 GCA_030407325.1 Camellia japonica | reverse complement strand
TCAGTAAGTGTTTATGCTTTAGCATCCTTGCATGTGTGTGAGTGACTGCATGATAGCATGCTTACCATGAGGCTATGTGCTTATGTGATATAACTGCCTGAATGCCTGTGGGTGAAGGTTGGGTTATTTGGATTGGAACAATTCATCGACTGCGAGTTTTAAGCCCACTTGAGAGTGGCAAAATCATGTTTTCTAAGCCCACCTGAGGGTGACAAATCCACATTTTAGCCTACTTACGAGTAGCAAACCGCTTTCAAAAAAACAAACATGAGATGTTTTGTTCCAATTCAGGTGATCCGGTCTATATTTGTATGCTGTGCATATCACATAGTAATTCTAGGCTAATAACGGAATAAGAACGCATAATGCTTTCAAATCTTGATATCATGGTTAGTAGAGGCTGATCTTTGATCGGGCGAGCGGGGGTGCTCACGAAGTGACCTTCCCCAATCGTACCCAAGTTCCCGAGCCGAGGCAACTTTGGTGATGACGGACACGTGGCCTTAGGCACGAGTCAGGGTTTCCTAAATTCCCCCAAAATAAATATTTAGGTGGCGACTCTGTATCTGGCAAAGCAGTCCATGTTTGGCACTTCTTTCAAAAAATTTGTTTTCAAAAACGATTTGCCGGATTTGGACTCTTTGATGATTCATCAGTCTTGCATTGCACTCTGCGAGATTAGATACAGGACCGTGACATTGAGTCCTGAACTGTAGTGAACCCAATGAACAAAACGGGATTCCCTCCTGGGACGTTCGGTGACGTCTACAGTAGGACCCAAGCGTTATTTCTAAAGTTTCTAATTGGGTTCATGTTTAATGTCGTGTAGTGAATAACATCGTGTATCTGGTCGCTCAAAACCATTTTCAAATGAATGAGAATTCAACGTGTATTTTCGAGTTCGTGGAAATGGCTTTAGGTGGGTTTCCTACATATTTATGAAATGTGCTTGTCCAACATACGAAAGGCTTAAGGATTTATATGGGTATATATACTCTAACTTGCCATACTTGGGATGAGCCCAAGGGGTATCCCAAGTTTTGTAAGGAGGGGAGTTATGGACAAAGTGGGCTTGGCCCAAAACCACTACACACGCGCGCGCGCTGCCATCCCTCTGACCTGCCGGCCGAGTCGGGCTTGGCTGGGCTTGGGTGTGGGTCTGGTCGGGTCGAGTCGGGTCAGGTCGGGTCAGGTCGGGTCAGGTCGGGTCCTAACTTTAATTTGTTGGACAAAATTCGTTTGAATTTTTTCAAAAATTCTTACGGGAAAAATCTTTTCCTTACGAAAATAATTCAAATCTTGCTCCAAATTTTCAAATTCAAAATTTTGTAGAAGATAGGGATGTGAGTGGAGGCCAGCTGTCATCTATTTGGTGGCTTAATCACAAGTGGCCGGCAACCCACTTTTAGTGGCCAGCCGTCCACTTTTTCTAGCTTGTCGTCCACTTGTGGGCCTGACAGCTTTGGTAGTCTGGTTTTGTCTTGGTCTTTGTGTTTTGAGGTCATGTTTTGAATCTTTTGGTTTTAGCAAATGTGCATATCTATGTTTGGGTTATTTTTGCTTTGTTTATCAAGTTGTATTTTGTATTTTGGTCGTTGGTCGAAGCATTACCCTATTAAGAACATCGTGCCAATACAAGTTTTTATTTTTGGTTTCAAATTCAACTCCATTTTCATTCTATGCAAATATGGTGCTCATGATGCAAAAACAATAACTCTTTTCATAAAACTGTAGGGTTTTCCCCCGATCATAATTTTTTACAAAAGAGAATACAAGTTTTCAAAAGCAAAAGTAAAAGCCTATTTGACGCTATACATGTGCTGAACTACCAAAGTAAAAGAAACTTAGCAAAAAAGTACAAATATCGATGCCAGTTGTCTCAATCTCGAGAGGCCCTCTTCGTCTTCTTCCTCGGAGGGGACTCAGGGGCATTGTCTCCGTCAACACCACTATCAGAATCAGACTCTGAGCCAGAGCCGGTCTCATTATCTCCGTTCCCTGCCTCAGAGCCAGCCTTGGTATCATCTCCGCTCCCTGACCCCGAGCCAACATCATCACCCCCGCTCTCAGATGACTTAGAATGTCGGCTCACTGGCTCCTCAGAGTTGCGGGTCTCAGTATCATATTAGTGTGGGGCGGTGTGAATGTTATGGTATGCATATCAGTGTACCAGTGGGAATGTGATAGTGTGGTGCACAATAGTGTGAGATAGCAGTGAAATGTATGTGGAAAATAGAAAAAAATACCTAGATACCGTGGAGATCAAGCAACGTCTCCCTCCTCTGCACCATGCCAATTAGAGAAATAACTAGCTAGAGCAGGCCCTCTGTGTACTCAATTGGTGCCTGCAAGTGCATTTGAATGATCAGCATCAAGAAGAATTAATATTTGGAAAGGGAGAGTTCAGTTACAAGTTGTAAAGTGTGGTTCATACCTGAGGTGCACCATGAACCCTGACATACCCATGCCTTGCCTCGAGTGGCTCTATCAAAATCTGATAGGTTGACTCGGTCGGCCGCCAACATGTAAGCGCAGTGGGAATCACAGGCCAACTAGCAACCTGCACAATGGGAGGGCCCTCCCTAATATCGGCCTCGGTCTCCTAGGTAGCCTTACTCGCCAAGGGAGCACCTGTTGCATCGCCCATTGTAGACACCCCATTTTTGACCGCCCTAAAGACTTGGGCACCATTGATTGCTTACTTGGTGATGAAAGTTATGCAGTGCAAAGGTTTGATTTCTTTGGCAAGGAGAGCGTCAAATCCCAACCTCACACCCCATTTTTGGACCAAAGACTTTTGACCAAAATGATTTTTAGACCTTAAAACCCTCTCTTTCAAAATATTTTTGAAAATGATTCTACGATGTTCCGAGGCTCGCATTTCGTTAAATGTTGTGCTTTTCGGTAAACCGAGCAAGGACAAAGTGGAAATGCATGAAAGAGAGGTAAACTCTTTGAAAAAATCTTTAAAACATCTTGGTTAGAGGTTTGGAGTTGAAGAAAATTGGAGGAGAGGGAAGAAACCTAGTTAGGGGAAGAAGTTGGGCATGAACCGTTAAGAGAGAGAGAGTCGAGGCCTATCCTTTTGTACACTTGGATTTCAGCTATGAGGCCACCACCGTTGGAAAGTAGACTTCCGGGGCTTCATTTTACACTCAAGAGCTCCTCAAGCTGAGTCCGGATAAGGGAGATATGACTGGTTAAAGTTAGGTATCAATTCAATTGAATTGAAACTGAGCAGTCCTCACTAAAAGAGGCATATCTTTTTTCACACTTGTAATTTTGATGTGAGGCTTCAACCATTGGAAAGAAGACTTATGGAGATTCAATTTAGACACAAGAATGATCTGCAAAGGAGTCCGTATGAAGGAGATATTCACATTTGAAGTCGAGCCCGAAAAGCAAATTTTTGTGGTCAGCCACCAGTGGTGGCCGGTCGGCCAGAACTGAGGTTTGTCGGCCGTTGGCCACCAATGATGGCTGGTCGGCCAATGGTGTCCAAAACTCAGATATTTTGCAGATATTTCTCCTCCAGCTGTTCTACACTGCTCCAGCTGTCCCATTTTCAGATATTTTTGACCAAGGCTCTTGTATTTCTATATATAGAGGCCACTCTCTATTGTTTTCCAGGTTGAAGAAATTTTGGGGGCCTCTCTCTCTAAAATCCTCTCTCTCTACAATTCTCTCTCTCTAGATCTCTCTCTCTCTCTCTTGGCCTTTTGTGCATACAAGTAGACATACATTTCTCCTTTGCCTAGACATCCTTGATCAAAGTTGGTTATGTTTGAGATGAGGTTCTAGGAGGTCTTCTTAGAGCTCTTGAAAGTGATTTTGCTTGGTTTTGTTGCCTAAAATTGTGTTGTGCTTCAAGAGGTATAAGACTCACATTTTAAACTTGTTTTGCATAGCTTGTTTTACCATCTTTTCAAACTCTTTTTGGCCTAGTTTTCAACTGAAAAAACATCTGTTTTTATGACCTAAAAATGGTGGTTTGAGGCTATTTTCTGTTAAGGGGTAGTCCACTCTTCTTGCTCCTTTGTTTGTTAAGCTTTTGTGCTATTATTCACCACTTTCAAAACAATTTTTTTGGGCCTCTTAACCACTAAATCTTAGAGGCTTTTCAGTGGCTAAAACCTTGTTTTGAAGTCCAAAATTGAAGGGGTTAGCCTCCCCTCCTTGTATCTTACTTGCATACCTAGTTAGCTCTATATGTTAGCATGTTATTCTAGCTTAACTTAGCCTATTTCCAGCATGTTTTTGCCACTAATTTGGCCTGCTTTGGGCTGTTTGTGTTGTATGAGTGGTCTTTTGCATAGTTGTAGTGTAAAGGGCTTCACTAGTTTAGTGTTTTAGGCCTTTAAACAAAAATTGCTTAAGTTGCTTGCATGTTGTGGTGCTATTTTGCATGTAATTTTAGCATCATAAGCTCTGTCACATACTTTTTTGTTTCACTCTTTCATTTATTTTGAAAGTGGCTTTGAACCCCTAGTTGGCTTAAGTGTGAAATTGAGACGTTCATGCTTAATGGTTTAATCCCTTCGGGGGTTCATTATCAATGACATGAGGTCTCTTTCATGCCCAAGACACTTGTGGTTTAAGCCCTCTTTCCATTGGAGGACACTCACCTTTTGGACTAATCAATTAAAGAATGGATTGGTAATCTAAAATGAGTAAACAAAAATCAACAAGTAAAAGAGGCAAGATAAAGCATCTTCGTGTTGCATTGCATGTGTTCGGATCGGACGTTAATTCGAACACGAGGAAAATGGGACATTTCATACTCGAAGTGATGAAACGTGCTACTTTCCTTGGTCACCATCACCCTTGATCATGCATGATAGGGTTGTGGCTTTGTTTATTCTTGTTTGTGCATTCATTAAGCTTCTACAAGCTTAGTTCCTTAGCCATCATGCCTGAAAATGCTTGGTTGATGGTTTGAGGGTCAAGAGTTGCAGTCCTTTAAGCTTGTGTGATGATAAGGAGAGTAACAGTACACACAAACCTTGAGAATACACTGATTTGCCTCTGTTTGCTCTCTATTGCAGCAAAAAAAGAAGTTCAGAGAAGGGGTGGCCGACCAGCCACCAGTAGTGGCCGACGGCCACCGGCAGTAGCCGATCTACCACCAATGGTGGCCGACGGCCACCATTGGTAGCCGACTGGACATCAATGAAAAATTGCATAAGTGTGCTCTAGAGTTGGAGCAGAGGCATTTTGGAAGTTGGCGACACTGTTGGTGTTCAAACATGTGCAAACAGAGGCTGCAATGGCAAGACGGTGGATTCTCGGGAGGAAACCAACCAAGTATGCATGTGTCCCTCACCCTCAAGGCTATTTGATTGCTTTAGTTAGCTTAGAATAGCTAGTTAATACAAGTGTGGTAATTATTTAATTAGCTTAGATAGTTAATTAGTTTAATTGCTTTAATTAGCTTAGCATAGCTAGTTATTCAATTTTGGTTTGTAATAATTAGTTAATTAGTTTCGTTTTGTAATAGTTAGCTTAATTAGCGTAACTAGTTAGCTTATTCATTCGGACCCTCCTTTGCGAGGGCGTAATGTTGTAATAAGTGTGTGTGCGTGTGTGTATGTCTTCCAACCCCACATCTTTCTCCCTTTTATTTAATCACTTTTGATGGTTAGATTAGGGACTTGTTTCGATTAGCATATCGCATGCTTGCATCCATTCATCTTGTCTTGCATGCACCGATGCTCGGCGCATCATTCAAAATGCATTGCAATTTCAATATCTTCTTTGAATACGTGTTTAATCGCATGTTGTTCAAATCGATTAATATGCCATATTAGTAGCCGAGCCTATTAATTGCATGTTGCATGTGTTGCATTAGACATCTTGTATAGTTAGGATCATGCATCTTTCTAACTAGTTTTTCTTTTGGCTTGGAGTACTCAGTGAGTTTTTATGCTTTAGCATACTTGCATGAGTGTGATTGCCATATTGCCATATTTCGTATGCTTGCCATGAGGCTATGTGCTTAAATGCTAAACTGCATGAATGCCTGGAGATGAAGGCTTGTTGTTTGAATTGGAACGATTCAACAAATGTAAGTTTTAAGCCCACTTTGTTGTGGCAAATCATGTTTTAAGCCTACTTGAGGTGGCAAATCCGCATCTTTTAAGCCCACTTGAGAGTGGCAAATTCAAACCATTTTCAAAAACAAACATGAATTGAATTGTTCCAATTCTTGTGATTTGAGTCTATACTTGCTCGTGTGTGTCACATAGTAATGTTAGCTAATAACCAGAATAAGAACACATAATGTTTATAAAAGAACATATCATGATTGGTAGAGGCCAATCTTTGATCGGGCAAGCGGGGGTGCTCATTTCAGGACCTTTCCCTCTCGTACCTAAGTTCCCGAGCCGAGGCAACTTTGGTGATGATGGACACGTGGCCTTTAGCACAAGTCCGGGTATCCTAAATTTTCCCAAAAACAAAATATTTAGGTGGCGACTCTATAATCTGGCAAAGCAGTCCAATTTTGGCATTATTTGATTTAAAATCGATTTTCCAAAAAGGTTCGCCAGATTTGGACTCTTTGGTGATTATCAGTTTCACATTGCACTTTATGAGACTAGATTCAGAACCGCGGGAGTCTGAACTGTGAGGCCTTCTTTTCAAACCTTTCCGAAAGGCCGGGGGCGCAGAAAAAGACAAGTCCACAGTTTATGGCGACTCTACTGGGGATTTAGAGAACTTGACTCGAACTCATGATATGTTGTTTTATCTACACTTATGTGTTTCTTTGCATTTGCATTTGCATCGGTGCGCCTAAGTCACAGTGTTTGCCATCTGCTATTCCTAAACGGTTTGCCGAAGGCTTGCTTGGAAAAGCTTTCCAAAAGGCTGACCGGTTGCAGGCTCTGCCACGATGGGAACGCAATCCTTGGATTTGGACTACCGCTGTACCGTTTGATCCTCCTTTCACTTCTCGGTGTTAGGTGTGAGAGGTATATTAAGTAGTCTTGCTGAGGTACCCTTTTTGACCAATCGACGTAGTTGCATATCGAAAGCCATAGAGACTGTTCGAAACTAGGACAGGTTGCTTACTCGAATGCAGAATTGTGTGAAACACTTTGCTTGAGTAGTGAAACCCTAGCTCCTGACGAAACTAGGACAGGGTAACCTTATTCCCTCATAGGGGCGTTTTGGTTCTCACTTAACTAGCATGTGCTTTACAGTGAAACTGTACAGGGATGTGCATATCAGTTGCCAAGTTTGGTATCTGTTTTGGGGTAGAATTCAGTAGAGAGCACAGTCATTCCACTATGCTCATATATGTTCTAGTGAAATCAGGCTGAGGTGCTGTCTGTTTTCTCTTTTGCTAGGTAGTCCTGGAACTATAGCTTCAGAAGGCTCCAATATCCCGAGGGTACATTGGACTTGCGTTGATAGACTTTGTCAGGTTAGAGATTCAGTTCAAAAGAGCAACTAGTGTTTCCTTCGTTGGCGACAAGGCAAAAAAGGGCTAAACAGGGCTCACTGGTTCCACTGATCCGATAGTCACCAGTTAGATCACCTTTGTCAACTCAGCAGACACGTGATGGCATAAAGTCAAGAAGAAGTTGTGGCCATGATAGCGGCATTAAACTAGGGAATCGCCATGCAAGATGAGACCAATGCTGAAATGCAATGCCCATCCGGGGCATCTGCCACACATCCAGTCTCGGGACCCCTGCTGAACTTGGACCCACTTTTGCCAGCTGAAGATTCACATGGTCCGGATTCTCGAGAAGGGTTGGCTCAAGCTCGAGTTTTCAGATCCCTGGTTCAGCCTAATGAGGGGCTTTTTCCCCTTGATATTAATGATCTCGATCCGACCTCATTAAAAATTACTAACCTTAAGAAGCAATTCAAAAAGGCCCAGGGACTTAACCCCATTCCCGACATTGAGGATGGTATATGAAGGCTGCCGTATGCTCCCAAATAGATTCAAAATGCCATATATTGACCATTTCGATGGGTCCGGAGATCCTATGGTACATATTCGGCTTTTCTTGGATGTCCTGAAACCGATGGGTCTGACTAAGCCTCAGAAACTCTCTCTGTATGGAAGAACCGTGTCGGGCATAGCAGCCACTTGGTACGCCAAGTTGGAGGATAAAGTGAAGTAGAACTGGGAAGAGTTGGCTGAGGCCTTTGTTGATCAATACTCTTACAATACCCAAGTTGAAATGACCACTCAAGAGCTTCAAGCAACCCACCAGAATCCTACAGAACCTTTTGTGGAATTTGTTGCGAGGTGGAGAGCAAAGGCAGCACAGATGACAAATCGCCCTTCTGAGAGGGACCAAGTCCGGATAGTGGTGCAAAACCTTGAGCCTGATATGCTGCAAAAGTTAATAGTTGCTCCACTATTCACTTTCAAAAGTTTGCATGAATTGGGGGTTTAGATCAAGAGTGCATTCAACAAAGGGATTATTCCTAGAACAAGTGAACCAACAAGGAGGGTGATTTCCGGGAGTACCAATGCTGGCGGTAGCACTATTCCCAAACCCACTGAAATCAATACAGTTACCACAGCCAACCCTTTTGCCAAATCAAGCCTACAAACAGCCAGCCCAACCCGAGCTCAAGGCAGAACTTTCACCCCCCTCTTTATGAGCTTAACTAGCGCACTAAAAGTCATGATGGAAAAAAGGTATCTCAAACCCCTTGATCCTCAACCTCTGCCTGACCCACTCCCTGCCAGACATAACCCTACCAAATACTGCGTGTATCATCAGCAGCGTGGTCATGGCACCGATCGTTGCTACCGTCTTCATCATGAGGTTCAGAATTTCATCGACAACCAGATGATAACTCCACCTCAAGACCCCAAAGACCAAGTACCTCATCCACATCTTAACCTCATCCATACAGTACCATCTACCTACAACCCCAGCATATATATCACCCTAGGTCATTTACCCAAGCTTGAGGTGTTCATTCCAGAAAACACGAACTTGTGCATGATGGATGCACTCGAACCCCAATCATCTCAAACCCATGAACCCACTACTTCTGAGCTGATGAGAATGATTGAAGATCTTTAGAGAACAGTGGAAGATCTAGCCTTTGGGATATTGGCTCCGTCATCGACCACATCACATACCAGGAATTTCATGTCAAAAGGCTCCCTAATCTTAGGATAGGCTGCATTGGAAAAAGGCCAATCCATTGGCAAAGTGGAGGCCAATGGCAAGAACAAGGATGGGGCAGGCATTGGTCCCTATGAACATCTTCAGTGGGCTGTTGAGGCTTTGAAGGCTGAAGGATTGAACAAACAGCAAGTGCTGACAGTTGTTGCAAAGACTGTCGATGACACTTTTGCCACTCAGGATGAGAGCATTTTAAATCAAGAGGCAAGCCAGGAGAAGGGCTGTTGTACTAGAAACAACCCTTTCAGCTCCAATCCTACACTCAGAAGAGATTATCTAACCCAGTTAGCACCTACCAACCCCTTTGCCGGTACATCCAACACAACTCCACAAACCTCGAAGCACCAACCCCAAGGCCAGAGGGTCTTCGCCCCGCTTTACATGACCTTGTCCAAAGCTCTCCAAATCCTTATATGACAAGGCCATCTTAGACCCTTTGAGCCTCGGCCTCTCCCGGATCCTCTTCCAGCTAAGCACAATCCAGCCAAGTACTGTGCCTTCAATCAATAAATTGGCCATGACACTGACAGTTGCTTTTGTCTTCGCCATGAAATACAAGATCTAATTGATAAAGAGGTCATCGTCGCACCAGGTCCTACAAAGTCTATTGGTACTGGATCGATGAACTTGGGGGATAATATGATTATGTGATCGGGGGATGAACCACCTGCCGAGGGCACTCATTTTACTACGGGTGTGGGGATGGCACGCACTGTTTTGAGCAATTTGCGAATGCTGTTTATTGTGCTTTCTGACGTGGGTATTGAGTCAGTTCTGTTGTGTTGTATTGAGTTTGTCTTGTTGTATCGAGTCAGTCCTGTTGTGTTAGAGTTAGGTGATTTCGGGGGTGTTACCTCGGACATCACTTTCATGTTTTGTGTTTGTCTTTTACGCTCTTTCTTTTGCATCTGTTTCTGCCATTGAGCCAGTTGCGCTAAAAGATCTGAATGAAATGGCAATGATTTTCACTTACTTTTTCTATGCCTTTAAATCATTGCATTGACCTAAGCTTTTCAAAACTTTTCTAACACTGTGATGAAAACAAAAAGAAAGGAATTCCTCGGGATTTGCAAAAATTTGATCGATTGAGAGAAAAAGAGGCAGGCTAAGCCCTTAATGAATGAGATCATGTTTATTAATGTGAGTACTGAGAGGGATCCTGGCTTGATCCAGATTGGTTCTGCATTGTCTTCAGAGGAGCCTGAGCGACTAGTCGCTTTCTTAAAATATTTCAAAAAATGTTTTACGTGGTCCTATGAAGACATGCATGGAATTGATCTTGAGATTGTGCAGTACATGATCGCTCTCGGCCTCGAGACCCGATCCCTTTTGCTTGCAAACCTTGAACCTTGACTCAGAATGTCCAAACGATCAATCACAATATAAGGCATCTATGGCCGAGTCGGAAGCAGCCCTTGAACTAGAGGCAAGAAGGTTAGATCAAGAAGGTTAGATGTCGTCAAAGGAAGCTTGCACAACTAGATTGGAAGAAACCCTTGAACTAGGGGCAAAAATGTCAAATGTGCTCGAAGATTCAAAATTGGGTCATCTCTCAAACCAATGAAGACTGGCAAGAAAGCCAAATCCTAGAATCTGAGAGAAGAGAAATTTTTGCTGAAGGACAATTGAGTTCCTATCCACAACACTAGGGGCAAATTCAGGCCCGATTGGATGGACTCCTACATCATTAGTGAACAACAACCATTCTCCTGAATTTAGATGGCTTCAAAATCTCAAAACCGATCAACATGGACAAGTAAAACTTTTTTTACCCTTGAGAGGTTTGCTGGGCCGAAAACCCGAAAGGCGACCCAGGCAAAAGTTAGAGCAAGAAAAGAAAGAAAAGAAAAAGAACAAAAATAAAAAAATGGAAAATATGAAGAAAAATAAGAAGAAAAAGAAAAAAGAAAAGAAAAGAAAAGAAAAGGAAAAGAAATGAAAAGAAAAGAAAAACAAAGCTCGCAAGGTTGAAAATCCAAAAGGGCGGCTTTGGCAAAAGTTAGAGCACAAAAGGAGAGTGTCAACACTTGAGTGAACCTCAACGCGGAACTACGTACGGCCTGATTCCCATCTTTAGGATACGTAGGCAACTTCATCTTGAAGTTCGGCCTCAACCATTTTCAACCTGCTGGTTTCATTCATGTTGATTGGCTTATCCTTGTTCAACTCGGCTATCCTATCCATGTCAAATTGGCTCATCTTCATTCAAATTCGGTTGTCCTATTCCGTTAGTAGATTCAGCTGCAAGATAATTCAAGTTCAGATATGAGATTGTGCATCTTGAGAGTAGGTTCCGCGTTGGTTGAGCAATGGTCATTTGCAAAAACAGTTTTGAAGATTTTTTTAGTGAGGTAACTAGTTTTCTCGAAAATTATTCCATTTTTCCAAAACAGTACCATATTTTGGACCCAAAAAGGAAAATTTTCAGTGCTCACAACCTGACTTGCATGTTTTCAAATCAAAAAATCGAACAAGTATGTTAATCTGACTCTCATGTTGGTCAAAATTGTTTTAGTAGAAAGCCAAAAACAAAAAATGGTCAAAATGATGAATTAGGGGCACAGTTGAGTCAGGTTTTCTATCTTTTCCCCCTTGTCAACATACTTGCTGGAAAGGGCACCATATTTGTCGGAAAGGGTATCGCACTCGCCAGAAAGGGCACAACTAAAGCTAACAACAGAGGCCAAAAGATTTTCTCATCCTCCAAACAGTGAGGTATCAAGCCAAGTGTGAAGCACAAGCTGGAATGGAGAAGGATATTCCACTCCCTCATCTGGATAGGTCTAATCACATCCAAACTGGCTAAGGGCATCATCAACCAATGTCAGTTGCGGATCTGTTGCGCATCCAGTCGCACCACAACCCCTCTGTGGGAAAGTTCATGAGTTGTGAGCGAAATAAGGAGCATCTAGTAGAATACTAGCGGCAAGAACCCATAACTTCCTGCTTATCCATCAACCACCCAGGGGAGGGATAAAAAAATAAGAGAGATTGAAGAATAGAGAGATGTGCGTTGAGAGAAAAAGTGAGGGAAAAGGCTTTTTCAGAAAACTATTGATTGAGTGCCAAGTGATGTGAGAATCACAGATAAGAAAGCGTGGGAAACAATACCCGGAGAAACAGACTCCTCGTGAATCGAGGGGTCTCCCATCGATGGATAGCAGAAGGTCCGAGTGTTGTGTTTGTTGTTTGTCTCAATTCTTGTTTTGAGTCATTTAGTGTGTTTGTGTTGTTTTTACCTTGTCTTTCCCTTTATTGAGTCGTGGTGTACTGTGGTCAGTCGTAGGCTCAATACCGGTTAAGAACTCATTTCTTAATCTCAATTTCAAAAATAAATCATTTTGTGCTCAGAGTGTTGTGCCATTCTCCACATTTGTACAAAACAGAATTCTTTCTTTTATAAACTGTAGGGTTCAACCCAGGTGTAGACGTCCCCGAACGTCCCGGGAGGGAAATCTCCCCGTTCTGTTCATTTGGGCTCACTACAGTTCAGGACTCAATGTCACGGTACTGTATCTAATCTCGCAGAGTGCAATGCAAGACCAATGAATCATCAAAGAGTCCAAATCCAGCAAATCGTTTTTGAAAAACAGATTTTTTAGAAAGAAGTGCCAAACATGGACTGCTTTGCCAGATACAGAGTCGCCACCTAAATATTTTATTTCGGGGGAATTTAGGAAACCCTGACTCGTTTGCCTAAGGCCACGTGTCCGTCATCACCAAAGTTGCCTCGGCTCGGGAACTTGGGTACGATTAGGGAAGGTCAGCTATGAGCACCCCGCTCGCCCGATCAAAGATCGGCCTCTACTAAACATGATATCTTGTTTTGAAAACATATGTGTTCTTATTCCGGTTAATTAGCTAATCTTACTATGTGATGCGCACAACACAAAAGTATAGACTAGATCACCTAATTTGGAACAAAGCATTGCATATCCGCCCATTTGAAAGACAGTTTGAAATTTGCTACTCGCAAGTAGGCTAAAATGCGGATTTCAACGAGTTGTTCCAACTCAAGCAATCCAACCTCCACCCGCAGGCATTCAAGCAGTAAATCAACTAAGCAGTTAGCCTCATGGTAAGCATGCTGTTTAACATTCACACTCATGCGAGATGCTAAAGCATAAATACTTACAGCATACTCCGAGCCAAAATAAAGAACTTGTTAGTAATCAAATGCATGATCCAAGTCCATGTTGAGATGGCTAATGCATCGCAGGCAAAATGCAGCTAGAATAGGCTCAGCTAATCTATGGATGGCATGTGAAATGCAACTTGACATGTATTCAAGATAGATTTGAAATACTATGCAATTAGTATGATGCGCCGAGCCCGGTGCATGCAATACAAATGAATGGATGCAAACATGCTATGGTAAGTATGCTAACCAAAACATGTCCTAATACAAACCATCAAAAGCAGGCAAGTAAAAGGGAGAAAGAAGTGGGGGTTGGAAGACATGCATCACACGCACACACGCTTATTACAAATTCGCCCTCGCTCGGAGGGACCGAAAGAATAATACAATTTAATCAACTAACAAGCTAATTAAATAGTTACAAATCAATTAACTAGTTAAGCAAATTAACTAAGCTAATAAAGTGATAAAACAGCCTCGGAAAGAGGGTCCAATGCATGCGTGCTCGACTCCGCTCGGAAATTCACCACCATGCACAAGCTGCCTCTGTTTACACTGCTCTGCCTCTCTGAAGACTGCATAAGTCACAAGGATGCTTCAGCACCACTCCCTGATCACTGTGAAAGGTCACCGGCCAAGAGGGAACACCACCGGCCATAGTAAAATGGTCATCGACCATCTATTGAGCTCTCGGCCATCCATTGTTGGTCGATCGGCACTGAATGTGGTCGGTCAGCCATCCATTCCTACAGAACCCTGTTTTGATAGCAACAGAGGGCAGACAAGACATGGCAATGCATTTCAAAGCAAATGTTTGCACAACCACTCTCCCCATCATGTTGTGGACTCAAGGGAGTTTGGTACTCGACCCTCAGACCACCAATCGCGCATTTCAATGCGTGATGGTCCAAGAAGTCAAGTGTGCATTTTCAGTTCAAATGAAATG
Source organism: Camellia japonica (assembly GCA_030407325.1). Lineage (NCBI taxonomy): Eukaryota > Viridiplantae > Streptophyta > Magnoliopsida > Ericales > Theaceae > Camellia > Camellia japonica. Next base: position 6,738 of record JAPPVO010008236.1, on the reverse strand, counting down.
CACACAAAACAAACAAGAGGCCCAACCTCTATCATGGTGATTCAAGAGGCAAGGCGTGCATGCCAAATGATGCAACCAAGGCGTATGAGCCAGGTATGCAACATGAACATGAGGGCAAGCATATAAACAACTCAAGCATGTGGCAAGTATGCAAGCTAACAAGCATGCGAGATGCAACTTAAGCATACAAGTATGCAAGACATGTAACAATACGTTAAGCAAGTTAGCCAAAGATGCATGCCAAATGCGCAATTAAGCATGCAATAACATGTTAGTAGATCTATACATAGCATGCAACAACATGCGAAAGGGGGGGCAAGTATGCAACAACACACAAGGTGAGCGTGCAACAACATGCGAACAATGAACTTACACCAAGATGGACAGCTCTCTACTAGGTCCAAAACAGTGGCCAAATGCTATGGAAATGAGGTCAAATTCACATACAAACATGCATGCAAGCATGGTCCAACACTTAAGCATCAAAAAGACAACTTTTAAGCACACTTAAAAGAAGATAAACATGGACATATGGCATACATATCAAGCTCTGAAAATCATATTAAGGATGGTGCCAAACCAACTAAACAAGACAAGCATAGCATGCAACATGGTCCAAGGCCTAAGGCTCACCAAAAAGGTATTGAACTACACTTAGCAAAACCAAACATGACATGATTTGAACAACCAAAATCAGAGTTTTAGCATGTTAAAACAAAGCCAAAGACACATTGACATGGCATCCTAGAGGCCTAAACATGATGGCATATGCAATGACACATTCATGGAGCATGAAACACGAACTCTTTAAGGTCTTAAAGGAACATTAAAAGCAAGCATACAAGCATACCACAAGGACTGAAATGATGCCATAAGTGGTGCCAAACCACTGAAACAAGCCAAGCAATGCATGCTCAACACTCACACACCCAAGGCTAACAAGCCAAAATGCAAGGTGGCTATACAAAGCATGTCATGGATGGCCAAAACAACTCCAAACAGACCTTAAGCATACTAAATCATGTACAAAAGCTTCACAAAGCTAAGCCAAAATCATGCTAAAACAAGGCTCAAAGCACAAAGCATGTTAAGGCAATTTCATGGCATTACAAGACAAGTATGCAAGGCATGCATGGTGTGTCTAAACCAACTTAAAACAGTGCTATATCATGGAAAAATAACACTAAATAACAACTAAGACATGGCCAACATGAACTTAAGAAAGGTGCTCACACATGAGGCTAAAATGGCAAGTATTGAAGGTAACAAGGAGAGGGGATGGCCCTCTCCTTCTTAGGACCTTAAAGCACCATCCTCATCATTGAAATCCCTCTGGATTTCAGTGGTGAGGAGGCCCAAACAAGGTGGTCCCGGAGCTCACCAAAATAGCACAAAAAATGGGGTCAAACAAGGCCTAAGAGGGGTCAAACAACCCCAAACACCAAAACAATCTTAAACAACTATTTTAAGCACTCAAAATCAGAACTTTTATTAGTTATAGACTAAGCTTAAAAACAGATGCAAGGATGTCTAAAATCCTATGCAAAAATGGGAAATAAAGGGGTAAAGTTCTTACCCTTGAAGACCTTCTTCACAAGGACCACTCCAGCAGCCTCTCCAAGCTTAGATTAACTCAAGAACTCTGAAAATCACTCCTTAGTACCTCAGTAGCCAAAGGAAAGTGTAACACTAGGTGTTTGTGTACAAAACTATGAACAAAACACCTTAAACACACACAAAATGGAAAGAGAAGGAGATATAGAGATAGAATAGATACACAATCCTCTAACCCTAATCTCAGAGCTCTGGAATTTCTTGGAACCCTTGAGGAGGGAGGAGAAGCCCTTATCTTATAGAATTCCAACTCTTGCAAAGCTTACAAAACAAGCTAAGCAAGAGGGAAATCCCTCCATACACGTGTATGGAGGGGGTGCAAAGTGGGTGCCAGCTGGCACAAAATATCTGCCAAAAGCAGATGAACAGTGGTCGACCAACAAAAGTGGCCATTTGACCAACAAAGGTGGCCAGCCGACCACCAAGAGTGCCGACCGGGCATCACTAATGGCCGGTGGCAAGAAAACATGGCTGGTGGCCTCAAGCCATGGCCGGTGAGGTGTGGGGATGGCCAACAAGCTATTCCCTGCCCTCAGAAGCAAAACAACAAGTGTTTGGTGCAAAACCAAACACAAAACAGACAAGTTGAGAGTTCCTAGGGCAAGGCATGTAGCCGAGGCCTCCGAGAACTCAAAACGAACACGAACATGGATGATCACCGAGTGTTCAAACGGTGACGTCCAAGTCTTGAGGACGGTCAAAAATGGGGTGTCTACAGTTGCCCCTCTTTGACAGAACTCGAAAGTTATAACAATGACGAGAGTGAATGTCAAAGCCCAGAGACGACCCATTTTTGATGAGGCCGAAGACTTAGACAAAGCATACAAGCTACAAACAAAGATATACGCCCGAAGGCAGGGGCAAAATGCAAAACAATGCACAAAGCCGAGCATAACTTATGATCATGCAAAGAAAATTGTAATGAAGCATACCATGTAACAGTTTTAAGCAATCAAACACAAATCCAACTACATTACAATGCCGAAAGGATATAAGAGAATTATGTAATTCTCGCTACGTTTCACGCGGAGAATACAATACCTGTGCGGTTCGTCTGGTCGCTCCATCTTCAAATGAACCGTACATACAATATCGTGCCTGTAAGAGAAAGGAAACTTAATAGATACAATATTGTTAGCAGTATGCATAACAATGCAATTGAAAGTGCGTGACAATGCAAGCGAAGTGGTGCATGACAATGCAACCTAAAGGTCATGCATAACAATGCGAGACAGATGCAAGACAATGCAACCTAGGTGTGACGCATGACAATGTGAAATGGATGCAAAATTACAAAACAATGTATAAACAATGCAAATGATATGCAATGCATCTGAGATGATCAAACCCCAGGCAATACTAAACCGCACAAATGTCATAAAGATAATGAAGATGCAAAATCCGTCTACCATAGAAAAGGTGCCGACACCTTCAAACCACAATCCCATCAGTGGAATAGGCGCGTACACATGCAGAACTATGTGTGTGTAGACGAAACACGAGAATAGTAATTGGATGGAATGGCATAAGGGAGGCATGCTCTGCTCAGGAACGACCATGTTCCTAAATGTTGAATGCAATCAACTACACTACAATGCAATGAATGTAGTGGATAAGGCGCGTGGCCAAACCGTATCTTGCCTAGGAAAGGCATGGACACATACAAACCGCGTTTAACACGGAAACGGTGCTGTCACCCACAACACTAGGTGCGTACACATAATATCATAACCGTGCTTCAGCGTGAAAAGTATGGGCACATACCAGACCAAGCTCAACTTGGAAAGGCGCAAGCGATAAATGGAGGATGCAGCAAATGCATGTAATGCTTTCTATGTACAATGCAATGTAATGACTAAACATGCACTGGATGGATGCAATGCAGGTGGAAACGAAGCATGCGTGTCAATGCAAGTGAAGAATGCATGACAATGCAGGTGGATAATGCAGTAAATGCATGCAAACTACAATGCAATATATTCTATATGCAATGGATGGAATAGATAAGGCATGCGGCCAAACCGCATCTTGCCTAGGAAAGGCATGGACACACACAAACCGCGTCTAACACAGAAATGGTGCCATCACCCACAACACTAGGTGCGTACACATAATATCATAACTGTGCTTCAACGTGAAAAGTATGGGCACATACCAGACCAAGCTCAACATGGAAAGGCGCAAGCCATAGATGGATGATGCAGCAAATGCATGCAATGCTTTATTTACAATGCGATATATACAATGAAGGCATGACAATGCAAGCTATGTACAATGCAATCTATATAATGTATGCATGTAAGCTATGTACAATGCAATCTATACAATGTATGCATGTAAGCTATGTACAATGTAATATTTAATGATGCAATAGAGAGATGCATGATAATGCAAATGAAACACGTATGATAATGCATGTTTGTTTTTTTGTTTTTGTTTGAAATGCATGATAATGCGAATGAAATGTAGATGATAATGCATGTTTGTTTTTTTGTTGTTTTTGTTTGAAATGCATGATAATGCGAATGAAAGAAGTGCGCGATGACGCGCGTCTTTTAAAGTGCATGACAATGCAAATGAACTGCGCATGACAATGCGAGGTAAGAGGAGATGCATGACAATGCATGCGAGGTATGCGTGACAACGTGTGACAAGGGTCATGCATGTGAATGCATGTGAGGTGTGCATGACAATGTGACCTAGAGAAGATGCAAAACAATGCAAGTGTGGCATGCGTGACAACGCATAACATATGTTCATGACAACGCGAGTATGATGCGTGCTGCAACGCGTACGAGATATGCATAACAATGCATTATATTTAAAGCAGTTTCCAGACTTCGCAAGATACAAAAGGATACGAAAAGGATACACCTTGCACGTATTCGAGTGCTATGCACAGAAGACACGGCTCAGAGACCGGTTAAGCTTCAAAAATGCAGTTTCTTGCATTGTCTTGAGCAAAGAGAGCCCCAAACCACATATATGACCCAAACAAGGGTGTAGGAGATTCACCGGCCATCGGGGGAAACCACCGGCCATTCACCGGCCACAAAATAATGCCACCGGCCATCTATTTGGCCGACCGGCCAAAAATGCCTTCGGGGCAATTTTGTCAATTCGGCACGGGTCTTTAAATATAGGGCTTCTAGCCCTATTTTCTCACTTGCCTCTTGCTCGAAAAACCCTCTCCCAACTCTCTAGGTCATTTTCCAACCTTCTTTCCTCGCTTTTCCTTGGTTTTCGGGCCCGTTTCGTCGTTCAATTCGCGAACTCCTTCGCGTTTCGCACGTTTTGAACTGAACGAATCTTCGTTTCGGTGTCTCTTTCTCGATTTCCACTACTCGGGGTTTGTTTCTCCCGAGTTTACCTTGATTTTCACGCCTTTTCCGCACCTCGACGTTTCCGCTCATTTTCCGCCCCCTCGGGGTTGACTTTTCGGTTGACTTTTCACATTCTCGCTCGATTTTCACATTTCCGGCCATTTTCACACCCCCTACTCGACATGGCAGACGATCTTCCACAGGGCGAGGCTTCCCCGGAGATGGACGTGGACCCCGAGGTCGAGCTCCTCCCTCTCCGCGTCCGACCGTTCGATTCGGCGACCTACAGGGCAGCGGTGCATGTGCTCCCTCCCGACAGCCTCCGCCACTTCCGGAGCTACGCGTGAGGCGCGCCACTGGAGCTTCTACTGCGCGAGCCAGAGTCACATCTGTCACACGGCGCTTCTGAGGTACACTCTTCCTCGTTTCATTTTCTGCAATGTAGAACATATAATTGCGTTAGTCAATACTGTTCTTTAACTGCTTAACTCAGATACACTGGTACATCGTATGCTGTGGTCCATTGTGAACACACCTACACTCGATATCTGTTTGATCTTTGAACACATACACGCACGTCGTCTTCTCACTGAACCACTCAAACACACCGATACATCAGATGCTGTAGTTCACTGCGAGCACACCCATACACGATACCTGCTTGAATTTGAACACATGCACACACGCTGTCTTTCCACTGAACCATTCAAGCGCACTGACACATCATATGCTGTAGTTCTCTGCAAGCACACCAACACCCGATGTCCGTTTGAATTTGAACACGTGCACACACGCTGTCTTTCCACTGAACCATTCAAGCACACTGACACTTCATATGCTGTAGTTCTTTGCAAGCACACCGGCACCCGATGTCCGTTTGAATTTGAACACGTGTACACACGCTGTCTTTCCACTGAACCATTCAAGCACACTGACACATCATATGTTGTAGTTCTCTGCAAACACACCGGCACCCGATGTCCGTTTGAATTTGAACACGTGCACATACGCTGTCTTGTATGCATTCTGTATGCTTTCAAAACGTTGTATATCTGATATTGCTTCGCGACTGCTTGCTTATAATCACAGGGAGATTCCTATGCCTTCAGAGGGTATGGAAACGTCAAGGCTCGGGGATGGTACATGGAGCTACCTGACGCAGTTCGTCAGATCGTTGATCAGGCCGGTTTCGGGACCTTCTGCATAGGACTCTCGCGCCTCACTGCGAGCAGGCCCCTTCTTGCCGCTCTGGTGGAGAGGTGGTGGGACACCACCGACTCCTTCCACCTTTCTGCCACCGGGGAGATGACGATGACTCCCCTCGACTTCTCGATGCTCACTGGCATTGGGGTAGGGGGTGATTCGATCCCCTTTGATATTGACATGGACAAGTGGGATGCCGCTTAGCTTTACCTGCTTGGCACTCAGCCACCCCTCGCTCGAGCAGGGTTCGTGCGATATTCTTGGTTCGAGGCTCATTTTCGGATCCAGGCACTGACTACCCGGGAGGAGGAGGAGTAGTACGCCCGGGGTTTCATTATGTTCTTGCTGGGGACCACTCTATTTGCCGACCAGGCGAACACCGTCGCCCTCTACTTGCTGAGTGCACTGGTGGACGTGACATAGATCCGCCGCTATGACTGGGGTGGCGCCAGCTTGGCCACTCTCTATGGCTATATGAGCTCATTGCTCCGCCGCAGCGGACAGCTGCTCGGAGGCTACTGGCGGGCTTGGGAGGTACGTCTTCTTCTTCTGTTTTACATTTCTACTTTACCTTCTCTGTACTCTGTATACTGCACAC
>JAPPVO010008235.1:0-33082 GCA_030407325.1 Camellia japonica | reverse complement strand
AAGTTTTTCAAAAACTTTTTAAACACTGTGATGAAAACAAAGAGGGAGGAATTCCTCAGGATTTGCAAAAATTTGATCAACTGAGAGAAAGAGAGGCATGCTAAGCCCTTAATGAATGAGATCATGTTTGTTAATGTGAGTACTGAGAAGGATCCTGGCTTGATCTAGATTGGTTCCACATTGTCTTCGACGCGAGCGACTAGTCGTTTTCTTAAAAGATTTCAAAAAAAATGTTTTGCGTGGTCCTGCGAAGACCTGTGTGGAATCGCTCGTGAGATTGTGCAGCATAAGATCATTCTCAGCCTCGAGACTCGTCTCTTTTTGCTTTCAAACTTTGAACCTTAACTCAAGATGTTCAAACAAACAATCACAACATGAGGCTTGTATGGCCGAATCAGAAGAAACCCTTACACTAGGGGCAATAAGGTCGTATGACGTCAATAAGAGGCCCGTCAGGCCAGATTTGAAGCAGCCCTTGAACTAGGGGCAAGAAAGTCAGATCAAGAAGATCAGAGGTCATCAAAGGAAGCTTACAAAGCTGAATCAGAAATAGCCCTTGAACTAGGGGCAAAAATGTCAGATGTGCTCAAAGATTCAAAAGATGAGTCATTTCTGCAAACCATTGAAGACTGGCAAGAAAGCCAAATTCCAACAGTTGGAAGAAGAAAAGTATTACTGAAGGATAACCGAGTTCCTATCCACAACACTAGGGGCAAATTCAGCCCCTATTGGATGGACTTCTACATCATCAGCGAACAACAGCCATTCTCCTAGATTCAGATGGCTTCGAGATCCTACGACCATTCAACATGGACAAAGTTAAACCTTTTTATCCTTGAGAGGCTCGCTGGGCTGAAAACTCGGAAGGGCAACCCAGGCAAAAATTAGAGCAAAGAAAAGAACAAAAATGAAAAAAGGAAGAAAATGAAAAAATAAAAGAAAAGAAAAGAAGAAAAGAAATGAAAAGAAAAGAAAATAGCTTGCAAGGTTGAAAACCTGGAAGGGCGGCCTTGGCAAAAGTTAGAGCATAAAAGAAGAGGTTAATACCCGAGTGCACCTTAACCTGGAACTACAACATGCTTGATTCCCATGTTTGGGATACGTAGGCAACTTTGTTCTGAAGTCCAGCCATAAACACTTCCAAATCGACTGTGTCCATGTAATGGTTCTGATCATATTTGTCTTCTCTGCATCCGAGAGCTCGATTGTGATCATCACTTTGAGGACTGATTACAGTGCGCTGTGGTGCCATTCAGACAAGGGGCAACTTTCCGTTACCGTGCAGTGCCATTTAGACAAGGGGCAATTTTCCATTGTTTTGGATCTAAGGTTGTGCATCTCAAGAGTAAATTTTGTGTTAGTCGAGCAATGGCCATTTGCAAAAATAGTTTTTGAGAATTTTTACTGAGGTTGACTAATTCTCTTGAAAATTAATCCATTTTTCCAAAACTGGACCATTTCTTGGACCCAAAAAAGGAAAATTTTCAGTGCTCATAACCTAACTTGCATGATTTCGAATCAGAAAATCGAACAAGCATGTTAATCAAACTCTCTTTTTGGTCAAAATTGTTTTAGCAGAAGCCAAAAACAAAAAATGGTCAAAATGATGAACTAGGGGCACAGTTGAGTCAGGTTTTCTGTCTTTTCCCCGTTGTCAGCATACTCGTCAAAAGGGCACCGTACTTGCCAGAAAGGGCACTCTACTTGCCAGAAAGGGCATAACTAAGGTTAACAACAAAGGGCAGAAAGCTCTCGCATCCTCCAAGTAGTGAGGTATCAAACCAAGTGCGAAGCACGAATTGGAACTGGAGCGGGGTATTTGTTTCCCTCATCTGGGACGATCACGCTCAAACTGGCGTCTAACCGGAATGGGGACATAGAAAAAGCAATATGTGAGACCAATCAATTGTATACCTGGCCAGTGGGACATGTTGTAGCTTATCTCGATCAAGTTAAGCCAGGGGCGTCGTCAACCAATGTCAGTTGCAGATCTGCTGCACATCTTGTAGCATCAACCCCTCTGTGGGGAAACTCACTGTTGTGAGCGGAAGAAGGAGAATCTAGTTGAATACTAGGGGCAAGAGCCCACAACTTCCTGTTTATCCATCAACCACCCAGGGAAGGGATAAAAAAATCAGAGAGATTGAAGAATAGAGAGATGTGCGATGAGAGAAAAAGTGAGGAAAGGGCTTTTCAGGAAAAAAGATTGAGTGCCAGAGTGATGTGAGAATCGCAGATAAGAAAGGGTGGGAACAATCCCGGAGAAACTAGCCCCTCATGAACTGAGAGGTCTCTTGCCATTAGAATACGTCTGAGTGTCGTGTCTTTTGTTTTTGTTCGTCTCGATTCTTGTTTTGAGTCGTTTCGAGTGTCAATAGATGTGTTTAGGTTGTTTTACCTTTGTTTTTCCTTTGTCGAGTCATTTTGACTGGTCAGTCGTAGGCTCAATACCCGATTAAAAACTCATTTCTCAATTTCAATTTCAAATTGTTTTGCGCTCAGAGTGCTGTGTCATTCTCCACATTTGTACAAAACAGGATTTGTTCTTTCGTAAAACTGCAGGGTTCAACCCAGGTCATGTGAGAACAGTAGAACCAGGACCTATCTGAAGCTATATAGGTTCCGGACTACAAAGCAAAAGAAAAGAGGGAAAATTTGGAGCATCTCAGCGTGTTTCAACTCCAGCAAAATCTGAGACTGCATTTCAGGTGCACCTTCTCAGGCCTCGCTTTTCTCTGGAGTATGAGTGTATCTTGACCTCAAGCTTATGCCTGCTTCACGTCAGAATGGCAGTCTAAGCAGCACCCGTGGTTTTTACATGCAGATGTTATCTCTCGCCAATATGAATAGGGTGTACCCTTTTGAGCTGAGCATGTTGCAAAGCCCTCTGAGAGGTAAATCGAAGGCACCAAAGTACATATTTGATGCCCCTCTCTTGAATAGAATGTGCATTTTCATATACACTTCTGTTGCATGCGTGCCGCGCATCGTTTATGATTCTTGCATAGAATATGCCTTCAAGTTTGCATAGAATATGCTGTCTCTTGCATAGAATATGCTTTTGTCTCTTGCATAGAATATGCTCTTGCCTCTTGCATAGAATATGCTTTCAGTGTTGCATAGAATATGCTTTTGTCTCTTGCATAGAATATGCTTGTTTCATGCATAGAACATGCTTTCAATCAACATCATGCATTATCGCACAATAATGTCACTCAGTGCATCTACTTCACAATTTCGTATCACTCGCACTGTCTTGTGCACTTTGTGGTTGTGTGCCACTCGCACTGTCTTGTGCACCTTTGTGTTTGTATATCACTTGCACTGTCTTGTGCACTTTGTGGTTGTATACCACTCGCACTGTCTTATGCACCTTGTGGTTGTGACCCACTCACACTGTCTTGTGCATTCTTTGGTCTAGGAGACCTTAAAATCCTGCGTTTATACTCACGCTTTCTTGCGCATCGCACTGTTTACATTCACGCTTTCTTGCGCATCGCACTATTTTGTGCAGTTTACACTCGTGCTTTCTTGCGCATCGCACTGTTTCATGCAGTTTTCACTTGCGCTTTCTTGCACATCGCATTATCTTGTGCATTTCATTACATGCTCTCATCTTGCATAGAAAATGCTCGTTTCTTTTGCATAGAACTTGCTCGCGCTATCTTGCGCACCTTACCTGCACTTGTTAATGCATTGCATCGTGTTGTTTTGCGCACCTTACCTGCACTTGTTAGTACATTGCGTCGCGCTCTCTTGCGCACCTTACCTGCACTTGTTAGTGCATTGCGTCGCGCTATCTTGCGCACCTTACCTGCACTGTTTTGTGCATTGCGTCGCGCTATCTTGCACACCTTACCTATACTTGTTAGTGCATTGCATCGCACTGTTTTGTGCATTTAATCCACATCGCACTATCTTGTGCACCTGTATAGCACTATTTTGCGCATTCACTCTTGCATCGCACTGTTTTGTGCATCTTGTTAGCACTGTCTTGTGCATTTCACTCTGCATCGCACTGTCTTGTGCATTCACTTTGCATCGCATTGTCTTGTGCACCTGCATAGCACTGTCTTGTGCACATTGTATTTTTGTATCACTCGCACTGTCTTGTGCACTCTCTGGTCTGGGAGACCTTAAATCCTCTGGTCTAGGAGACCTTAAATCCTGCATCTCCACTCGCACTGTCTTGTGCACTCTCTGGTCTAGTAGACCTTAAATCCTCTAAAGGTGCAATTCCTTTGATGTTTGTCGTGCCCGAACAACTTCCGGTGGTCTGGTATAGCCACCTGCCTGTGTTTGCGGTGAGTTCCTAGGAGATCAACTGAGACGGTGAAAACTAGAGTTTGAATGGCCGATGCCTAGAACGCAAAGGTTCGGAATTTCCGAGACAAAAGTCTGGTTTAAATACCCAAGGGTGTATCCCCGGCTTGAAATCTATATGAAGCCCCATAGGTTGAGGTAGCAGGTATGCGCCTCAATCCTGGATACTGAACCAACCTAGTATGTCACCCTGTTGGAGAATAGGGAAAGCTACGAGCATAGCCAGAACAAAAGTGGTACCTGTAGTTTGGAAGTGCAAGATGCAGAAGAGGAAGATCCCCAGCAGCATAAGGTGAGTCATCACCAATTGCCCTTGTAAGGTACTTTCGAGAGTATCACTTCTTAGCTGCATCATTGTATCTATCAAAAGTGTTGCATAGCATCTATCGCATGCATCTACTGCATCATATCTATTTTATCGCATGCATCATTTCCATGTTAAGCTTGGTTTGGCATGTGCCCATACTTTCCTTCGTTGAAGCATGGTTCTGTGATAATGTGTACGCACCTATTCCACTAAGAGAATTGTGGTCTGAGGGTGTCGGCACCTTTTCTATGTTAGACGTGGTCTAGTTTTGTGTTCATACCTTTACTAGGTAGAAACGTGGTTCGGCTTAAGCCTTACTCACTTTATCCATTGCATCCATTGCATCGTAGTTTGTTTTATTGTATTCAGCATTTAGTATCATGATCTTTCCACAGCAGATCATTCCTCACTTATATCATGCCACCTAATTGCTTGTATTCTTTCTGCGAAACACATAGTTCTGCATATGCATATGCCTACTCCACTAAGAGAATTGTGGTTTGAGGATTCCGGCACCTTTTCTATGTTAAACGTAGTTTGATTTTGCATCTCCATCTCTTTATGATATTTGTGTGGTTTTTGCACTGCTTGTGGTTTGATTATCCAATTACATTGCATATCATTTGCATTGTTTCATTACATGTATGTCATTTACACTATTTTGCTATATTGTGTATCATTTCACATCATGCCCCTGAACTACGTTGGTTTCATTCCCTGCAAAAGGCTACGTAGGCAGCCTGTGGGCGCAACCATTTATTTATCTGTATTTTGTTTATTTGTCCAAGTCTTCGGCCTTGTCAAAAATGGGTTGTTTCTGGGCTTTGACATTCACTCACATCATTTCATGACTTCCAAGCTCTGTCAAAGAGGGGCAACTGTAGACACCCCATTTTTGACCGCCCTTAAGACTTGGCACTACTGATTGCTTACTTAGTGATGTAGGCTATGCTATGCAAAGAGTCGATTTCCTTGGCAAGGAGAGCATCAAATCCAAACCTCACACCCCTTTTTTGGACCAAAACTTTTTGAATGGTTCAGACCTTAAGGCCCTCTCTTTTAAAGTGTTTTTGAAATAAAGTTCCTACGATGTTCCGACGCTTACATTTCGTTAAATGCTGCGCTTTTCGGTAAATCGAGCAAGGACAAAGTGAAAATGAATGAAAGAGAGATGAAATCTTTGAAAAATATTTCAAAACACTTGTTTAGGGGTTTGGAGTTGATGAAAAGAGGAGAAGAGGGAAGAAACCAAGTTGGGGAAGAAAATGGGCATGAACCGTTAAGAGAGAGTCGAGCGACCCTTGCTAACTTAGGCCTATCCATTTGTAAGTTTTATGCTTTAGCATCCTTGCATGAGTGTGAATGTTGCCATGTTTAGCATGCTTGCCATGAGGCTATTTGCTTAAGTGTTTAACTACATGAATGTCTGTGGATGAAGGCTTCATTGCTTGAATTGGGACAATTCATTGATTATGAGTTTTAAGCCCACTTTGCGGAGTGGCAAATCATGTTTTCTTAAGCCCACTTGAGGGTGCCAAAACCGCGTTTTAACCTACTTGAGGGTAGCAACTTCAAACCATTTTCGAAAAACAAACATGAGATGTTTTATTCCAAATCAAGTGATTTAGTCTATACTTGTGTGTTGTGCGCATCACATAGTAAGGTTAGCTAATAATCAAACAAGAACATGTGTTTTCAAAAACAACATATCATGTTAGTAGAGGCCGATATTTGATTGGGCGAGCGGGGGTGCTCATTTTAGGACCTTCCCCTCTCGTACCCAAGTTCCCGAGCCGAGGCAACTTTGGTGATGACGGACACGTGGCCTTAGGCACAAGTCAGGGTTTCCTAAATTTCCCAAAATAAAATATTTAGGTGGCGACTCTGAAATCTGGCAAAGCAGTCCATGTTTGGCGCTTTTTGATTAAAATCGATTTTCCAAAACGATTAGCCGGATTTGGCCTCTTGGGTGATTAATCAGTCTTACATTGCACTTTGTGAGATTAGATTCAGAACCGTGATAGGAGTCCGAATTATAGTAGCTATAAACTCGATTCGTGCGCTGCCCTCTCCGAAAGGGGGGCGCGCGGAGCGAGTTCGGGCGGTCTACACATGAGATCCGGGATCTCATTGATAATAAAATCATAGGCCCACCCTTCAAACCAAATATGACCACCAACCCACTCCCTGTCCATAATCAAGTTCCCCCAGCCAAAAATATCAACCTTATCCATACACTTCTACCCACTGTAGACACCCCATTTTTGACCGTCCTCAAGACTTGGACGTCATCGTTTGAACACTCGGTGATCATCCTTGTTTGTGTTCGTCTTGAGTTCCCAGAGGTTTCGGCCACGCGCCTTGACTCAAGACCTCTCGACTCGACTGTTTTGTGTTTGGTTTTGCACCAAACACTTGTGTTTTGCTTTTGAGGGGCAGTGAATGGCTTGTTGGCCATCCCCACACCTCACCGGCCATAGCTTGAGGCCACTGGCCATTGATTTGTTGCCATCGGCCAAATGTTTGGCCGGCCGGCATTCTTTGTGGCCGCCGACCATTGTTTTGGTCAATTTGGCATTTTTGGCTGGCCGACCACTGTGCATCTGCTTTTGCAGATATTTTTATGCCAGCTGTGCTAGCTGGCATACACTTTGCACCGCCTCCATACACGTGTATGGAGGGATTTCACTCTTGCTTAGCTTGTTTTGTAAGCTTTGCAAGAGTGATCTTCTATAAGAGGAGGGCTTCTCCTCCCTCCTCAAGGGTTACAAAAATTCCAGAGAGAGGTCTGGACTAGGGTTAGGTCTTGTGTATCTATCTATCTCTATCTCCCTCTCCTTTTGTGCTTAAGTGTGTGTTTGTTCATAGTTTTGCACACAAACACCTACCATTACACTTTCCTTTAGCTACTGAGGTACTAAAGAGTTATTTTCAGAGTTTTGGACTTGGTTTTGAGCTAAGGAGGCAGCACTGGAGCACCATTTTTGAAGAAGGTCTTCAAGGGTAAGAATTTTACCCTTTTTACCCCCTTTTTGCATAGTCCTTTTGCCTACCTTGCATCTGTTTTTGAGCTTAGTGTATAACATATAAAAGTCTTGTTTTTACTTGCTTAAAATAGTTGTTTAAGGTTGTTTTGGTGTTTGGGGTGGTTTGACCCCTCTTAGGCCTTGTTTGGCCCCCATTTTGTGCTATTTTGGTGAGCTCCGGGACCACTTTGTTTCAGTGGTGAGGATGGTGTCTTGAGGTCCTACAAAGGAGAAGGCCATCCCCTCTCCTTGTTGTCTTCAAAATGTGTCATTTTTGCCTCATGTGTGAGCACCATTTTTAAGTTCATGTTGGCCATGTCTTAAGTGTTATTTGTGCTTATTTTTCCATATTATAGCACTGTTTTTACTTGGTTTAGACACACCATGCATGCTTAGCATACTTGTCTTGTAATGCCATGAATTGCCTTAACATGCTTTGTGCTTTGAGCCTTGTGTCTAGCATGTTTTTGGCCTAGCTTTGTGAAGCTTTTATGCATGTTTTAGTATGCTTTAGCTCTGTTTTCAGTTGCTTTGGTCATGCTCAACATGTTTTGTATAGTCTCTTTGCATTCTAGCTTGTAGGCCTTGAGTGTGTAAAGTCATTGTTGCATGCCATGCTTGTCTTATTTACTTGGTTTGGCACCTTTTCTAACATGATTTCAGAGCTTTCTATGCATGCCATTTGTCCATGATTGTCCTCTTTTAAGTGTGCTTAAAAGTCGCTCTTTAATGCCTAAGTGTTGAGCCTTGTATGCATGCATGTTTGTATGCACATTAGCCTTCATTCTTGAGCATGTTGGCCACTGTTTTGGGCTTGTTTAGGAGCTGTCCAAATTAGTTTAAGTCCCTCCTTTGCATATTGTTGCATGCTCACCTTGTGTGTTGTTGTATACTTGGACTATCGCACATGTTGCATGCTTGAATCATGTTGCATGCCTTACATGCTTGCTTGTTTAGATTACATCTTGCATGATTGGTCATTAGCATAGTGGTCCATACCTTGCATGCTTGTTTGCTTAGGTTGAGTGCCTAGTGCACATTGCTTACTTGCATGCTCATGTTGCACATCTAGCTAGCATGCTTAGGTTGCATTTGGCATGCATGCCATGCCTCTTGATCAAGTGATAGAGGTTAGGCCTTATGTGTTTAATTGGTTTGCATTTCATTTGAAATCAAAATGCACAACTTGGTTCCTTGGGCCATCACGCATTGAAATGCGCGATTGGTGGTCCGAGAATCGAGTACCACCCCCCTTTGAGTCATAAACATGATAAGGGGTGTATCGGTGCACACATTTGCTTGAAATGCATTGCCATGCCTTGTTTTGCCCTTTGCTGCTGTCAAAACAGGTTCTGCAGGAAGCTTTGGCCGGTCGACTACATCAAGTATCGATCGACCAATTATGGATGGCCGATAGCTCCATAGATGGTCGATGACCACTCCCCTCATGGCCGGTGACCATTCCTCATGGCCGGTGGCATTCCCCAGTGTTCATGAGGTGTACCTTGGGAATTGTGCCGTTTTTAGAGGAGCAGAGCAGGGAAAACAGAGGCAGCTTGTGCATGGCATTCGATTTCCGGGCGAAGTCAATCCGAGCACGCGTGCATCCCTCTTCCCGAGGCCTTTTAATGCTTTCCTTAGCTTAATTGATTTGCTAATTAGTTAGGTGGTCTGTAAATCATTTAATTAGCTTGTAGGTTAATTAAAGTGTATTATTCTTTTGGTCCCTCCGAGCGAGGGCAAATTTGTAATAAGTGTGGGTGCGTGTGTGCATGTCTTCCAACCCCCACTTCTTTCTTCCTTTTACTTACCTGCTTTGATGGTTAGTATTAGGGCATGTTTAATTTAGCATACCTTATGCTATGCATGCGTGCATCATTCATCAGTCTTGCATGCACCGGGCTCGGCGCATCATGCTAACCGCATAGTATTTCAATTCCAAATTGGAATACGTGCATCGAGTTGTCGCATTTCACATGACATCCTTAGATTAGCCGAGCCTATCCTAATGACATTCTGTATGCGATGCATTAGCCATTTGTTAACTTGAACTAGGGTCATGCATGATTATTAACTAATTCATTGCTTTGGCACGGAGTACGATGTAAGTATTTATGCTTTAGCATCTCGCATGAGTGTGAATGTTAACATGACAGCATGCTTACCATGTGGCTATATGCTTATGTGATGTAAACTGCCTGAATGCCTGTGGGTGAAGGTTGGATTGCTTGAGTTGGAACAAACTCGTTGAAATTCGTGTTTTAGCCTACTTGCGAGTAGCAAATTTCAAACTGTCTTTCAAACGAGCGGATATGCGATGCTTTGTTCCAAATTAGGCGATCTAGTCTATACTTGTGTGTTGTGCGCATCACATAGTAAGATTAGCTAATTAACCGGAATAAGAATGCATAATGTTTTCAAAACAAGATATCATGGTTAGTAGAGGCCGATCTTTGATCGGGCGAGCGGGGGTGCTCATAGCTGACCTTCCCCAATCGTACCCAAGTTCCCGAGCCGAGGCAACTTTGGTGATGACGGACACGTGGCCTTAGGCAAACGAGTCAGGATTTCCTAAATTCCCCCATAAAAAATATTTAGGTGGCGACTCTGTATCTGGCAAAGTAGTCCATGTTTGGCACTTCTTTATATAAAATCTGTTTTTCAAAATGATTTGCCAGATTTGGACTCTTTGGTTCAAATTAAGAACCGTGACAATGGGAGTCTGAACTGTAGTGAGCCCAAACGAACAGAACGGGGGGGATTTCCCTCCTAGGGCGTTCGGGGATGTCTACACCCACCTTTAACCCCCAACGTATATATCACCCCATCCCATCTACCTAAGCCTGAGGTGGTTATTTCGGAAAGCACGGATATGTGCATGATGGATATAACACCCAAAACCCAATCAAGGCCTGTGGTGGCGGAAGCAGAAGAGAAGAGAAATTCACCAAATGAAGGGTTGTCTGACACCCAAGTTATGGAGAAGAAGGCCTCACTCGTGGAAGAGTATGACCCCAGCCGATACATTGTGCCTACTAACTAGCCAAAGCTTGTAATCACACTGCCAAACTCGTTCAGCATCAATGCCATTGAGGAAAATGAGCCAGGGCAAAATCTGAATGATAGGCCTAAACAAGGTCTTGATGACTTGGTAGAAATAAAAGAAGACCTGGAGAACCTCAACTTTTTCGAGGAAAATGATGTGGGCAGCATTCAGATCAGGTGGTGGGACCCCATTCAACCTGAGTCCAACCACAGTTGGTTGAGTAGCGAAGAGGAATCTGATACAGAGGAGCAGATGATAAAGAATTCGAAAGGAAATGAAGTTGGTGAGAATAGCAAGGCTGAGGCCATGCCCATGACTGAAAAGGAGCGAGCGTTGGAGCAATTCTAATGAGAGAGGATAGAGGAAATACAGAGGAAGATAGCCCAAAAACAGGAGAAAGGGAAGAGAACAGAAGAACTTGAGTCAAAAGAGAATGATGTCCATACCACGAAAAAGTCCGAATGGAAATCCAATGACAGGGAAAAGATGCCAAGGAAGCTTAGGCAGTACCGAGATACAGAGATTGAATTAGCTGCAGAAGAAGAATGGTGTGCCAACGGAGGGCGCGATGTGAATATGATCCAGGTGGAGCCCAATAGTGACCTAGCAATGACTGCAGGGGAATGGTGGGAGGACAATAATCTGAGCCATGCATATACTGATGAAGGGTGGAAAGCCGGTACCCCTGACGATACATGGTACACAGATGAGATTAACCACATGACCAGAAGTGGTCGGTATTTCAAACCCCCAACCCTAGATCAAGCAGAACCCTCTGGGAAAAAGGCTGAGAAATCGAAGGATAATACATAGAAAAAGACTTGGTCTTAAAGCAACTTAAAAAGATCTAGGCAGATATATCAATTTGGGGGTTACTGATGGCTTCCCGGGAGCAAGGCAGGCGTTGCTAGAAACAATGAACAAAACTAAGCTGCCTGTCAACACCACCACTGACCAACTGGTGTCTTGGTCATGTCTTTTACAGACAAAGAGCTACCACCTGAAGAGGCCAACCACAATAAACCCCTATACGTGACTTTGGAGAGCCAGAAGAAATGGATCTCGGTAGTGCTAGTGGACACCAGTTCGGCAATTAACGTATGTCCGGCAAGGACCGCTTACGCCATAGGCTTGAAGCTAGAAGACTTCACGCCTACAACTCAAGCAGACTTCACGCCTACAACTCAAGTTGTTCGAGCCTATGACAATACCAGTTAAGATGTCATGGGGACCTTCAAGAGCAAATACGGATTGGCCCGTCTAAGCATGAGGTTGAATTCCATGTTATGGACGTGCCAACAACCTTCAATCTGCTCTTGGGAAGGCCTTGGTTGCACCAAATGAGGGCAATTTCATCAACAGTTCACCAACTGGTGAAATATCCATTCAAGAGTGGGATTGCTACTATTAACAGCAATTTTTCGATCCACCCTCCCCCGGGAGCCACCACGCCATTGTTAGAAATAATGCATGGAGAAGAGGATGTGTTCCTCTCTAGCTTCTCCTTGGCAAAGACCTGGCTGGTGCAGTCTATCATGGCAGAGGATAACAGGAACTATGTGAGCGCCCAATCCATCTATATGATGAATAAGCAAGGACACATTCTCGGATTGGGACTATGCAGGAGTGGAAGGTAAAGAAATACTGTTGCTAGAAAAATGAGCCATAACCCCCATGTTTTTGGCTAGGGTACAAACCAACCGCAGAAGACTGGAAGAGGAATGGGGATGAATTGAGGGAGAGAGTTAAAGCAAGAAGGGCCGAGAGGCAATATGAACTAGTCCACAAGCCAATCAAGGGGACCCTAAACGGACGCTTTGTCCGCCAAGGGGAAAATTTCCCTTTCTGTGGATGTCCTGAGCCATGGATCAAACGAGAAACCAAGATGAGGTACCCGGGATTTGAGATCTTTTTTGATTACTAGTTGTCAGACAATGAAGAAAAGGAGGAGCGGATTGACTTGAGTGTCGGTACAAGGCAAGGCAGAAACGCCAGCTCGAATAGCGATGAAGAGGAGCTGTTACGGATGGTACTAGCTGACCTACTAACAGATTCCAACGCTAGGGCTGAGCCCGTTAACTTGGGGGATAGTGTTACTATCTCTATAATCGAGGATGAAACAGTGGCAGATTACTCCGGTCTCATCGTGGACGCAGCCTAGGCTCCACGCCTAGTC
Source organism: Camellia japonica (assembly GCA_030407325.1). NCBI lineage: Eukaryota > Viridiplantae > Streptophyta > Magnoliopsida > Ericales > Theaceae > Camellia > Camellia japonica. Next base: position 20,204 of record JAPPVO010008235.1, on the reverse strand, counting down.
TGGCAACTTGAGAAGGGCACCATTGGCAATTCTGAATCGAATAATGAGTCTAAATCTGATTCCACCAAGTCTGTTGAGTCGGAATCAGATTCGAGTCCTTCTGAGGAGTTAAGTCTGGCACTTCTGGAGGTGGTCACCCAAGTGCCAAGGTCCTGTCTAGGTCCTCTTTTGCATTTTCTTTTGAGTCTATTGTATTCGAGAAGCCAAAACTTCTAAATGAAAACACTGCAGATTCCATTTACTTCTCTGTGCCGTTGGTTTATTGCATTGACCAAGATTTTCAAAATTTTAATGAAAATGAAGAGGAAGAAATTTCTCTGGCTTTGAAAACTTGATTGACCGAAAAGAGGAGAGGCCTGCTAAGCCCTACACAAATGAAATCATTGCAATTAACATGGGTATTAAGAAGGATCCCCGCTTAGTCCAGATCGAGTTCATGTTGTCTTCGGAGGAACTTGAGTGTTTAAGCGCTTCATTAAAAGATTTCAAAGATGTTTTTGCATGGTCCTACAAAAATATGCCTGTAATCGATCCTAAGATTATACAACACCGAATCCCTCTTGACCCTAAGGCCGGCCAATCAAGCAGAAACTCCATAGGATCCATCCAGATTGGGCATTGAAGATTAAAGAGAAGGTCACCAAACAGATTGATGTGGGCTTATTGATGGTGTTTGAGTACCCGACTTGGTTGGCCAATATCGTCCCAGTTCCAAAGAAAGATGACAGAATCAAGGTTTGCGTCGACTTCCAAGATCTAATTAGAGCTAGTCCGAAAGATGACTTTCTATTGCCGCACATCAACGAATTGGTAGACTTCACCGCAGGTCATGCCTTGCCATCATTCATGGATGGATTTTCGGGATATAACCAGACATTGATGGCATCGGAAGACAGAGAGAAGACTGTTTTCACCACGCCATGGGGTACTTACTACTACAGGGTTATGCCTTTTGGGTAAAAAAACGCCGAGGCTACATATTAGAGAGCTACGACCACTATCTTGCATGACATGATCCATAAAGAAGTTGAGGTGTATGTGGACAACGTGATTATTAAGTCTAAAGGACGGGAAGGCCACTACATCGCACTGGAAAAATTCTTTGAACGGATCATGCAGTATAGACTGAGGTTGAACCTACAGAAATGCACCTTTGGAGTGACTGTAGGGAAAATGCTGGGATTTCTGATTACACAAAGGGCAATTGAAGTAGATCCAACCAAGATCAAGGCCATCTTAGAAATGTCACCACCAAGGACTGAAAAAGAGTGCGCGGCTTTCTGGGCAAAGTACAATTCATAAGACGGTTTATCTCAAAATTAACCTTGACTTGTGAACTACAGTTTGGTCTCTTGAAGAAAGGGAAGAAGTTCCAATGGGATGATCGATGTCAGTTCGCTTTTAAGTAGGTCAAGTAGTACCTTCAGAATCCACCTGTATTGTCGTCGCTAGAATCGGGGAAGCCACTAATCTTATATTTGTCGGTAACAGATTCAACCATGGGGTGTATGCTGGCGCAAGAATCAGAAACTAAGGTGGAGAAGGCCATCTACTATCTGAGCAAGAAGATGCTGGACTATGAGACCCGCTACACTCCCTTGGAAAAAGCCTGCTTCGCTTTGGTAAGGGCAAGAAGGAAGTTGAGACACTACCTGTTAGCTCATTTTGAAATTCTAGTTTCGAGATTAGATCCTATTAAATATCTCTTTGAGAAACCGGCACTTACAGGTAGGCTAGCTCGTTGGTTGCTTCTTCTCTCCGAGTTTGAGCTTAAGTATGTCACGCACAAATCAGTCAAAGGGAGAGCCGTAGTAGAATTTTTGGTGGACCACCCAGTGGAAAGAGATGAGGCAGTAGAGTATCTGTTCCCAAATGAAGACATTCTGTAGGTAAAAGAGGAGACATGGACAACATACTTTGATGGAGCAGCTAATCAATATGGTTATGGGATAGGCATATTGCTTAGAGCACCCAACGATTCCTATATACCCCTGGCTTTTAAACTCCGTTTCAGAGTGTCTAACAATGAAACAGAATACGAGGCATGTATGACTGGATTGGAAGCTGCCCTAGAACTAAGGGCAATAAGGATGGACGTCATCAAAGACTCGAACTTGGTTGTTTCTCAAGCCAGTGGGGATTGGAAGGTCAACGAAGAGAAAATGATGGTTTATTATCAGGCCTTCGACATTCTGATTCCCTGGTTTGAAAAACTGACATTCACACATTTGTTGAGAGAGAACAACCAGTTTGCTGATGTGCTGGCAACTCTATCTTCCATGGTAGACATACTGCTTGGAGTGAAGATGCGTCTGATTATCATTGAATAGAAATATATGCCTGCTTACGAGACCATTGCTGTAATAGATGAGGTTCAAGACAAGAACCCTTGGTATTACGACATTTGGAATTTTCTGGAGAAAGATACATATCCACAAATGCAAAGGATAAACGGGAAATACTGCGTCTGGCCGTCCAGTTCATCATCTATAGGGATGAGCTGTATAAAAGAGGACATCTAGGAATGCACAAGCTCTGCATTGAAGAAGAAGAGTCAAAGCGTTTGATGAAGGCCATCCACGGAGGAGAGTGTGGAACACACATGAATGGTGTGATGTGCTGGCTATGAAGATCCTCAAGCAAGGCTATTATTAGTCAACTATAAATGAATATTGTATTAGCTTTGTTCGGCGATGCCACAAATGTCAAATCCATGCTACTCGCATGAATATCCCACTATCAAAGTTCTATAGCACGACTTCACCATGGCCTTTCTCAATTAGGGGAATTGACGTCATCGGGGCAATCTCGCCAAAAGGTTCAAATGGACATGAGTTCATCTTGGTGGTGATCGACTATTTTATTAAGTGGGTTGAAGCTCAATCTTATTCTGTGTTAAAGGCATCACATGTGGCCAAGTTCATCAGAAACAAAATCATTTGCAGGTACGGGGTGCCAAATGAGATCATCTCGGACAAGGGCTCACACTTCAAGAAGGAGGTGGTGGATTTGCTTGAGAAATACAACGTGGCTTTTTCATAAGTCATCAATATACAGACCACAGACCAACAGAGCTATTGAGGCCGCTAGCAAGAATGTCAAGAACATCTTGCGGAAGATGGTGGAGACCTACAAGGATTGGCCGGATAAATTGCCTTTTGCACTCTGAGGTTATAGAACGTCAATTCGAACATCTACGGGGGCGACCCCCTATTCTCTAGTGTATGGGATGGAAGCTGTGTTGCCAATTAAGATCGAAGTACTGTCGCTGAGAATCATGGTCGAGTGTTAAATAACAGAAGCAGATTGGCAGCAGAGCATATTCGAAGAATTGATGTTGTTTAACAAAAGGAGCTTAAAGGCGTTATATCACATCCAAGGGTATCAGCACAGAATTGTCAGGGCCTTCAATAAGAAAGTCAAATCCAAGAATCTCAAAGAAGGAGATATGGTGCTCAAAGACAATCGAGTCCCCATCCATGACCCTAGGGGCAAGTTCCGACCTAATTGGACTGGTCCTTACATCATCAAATCTATCTGGTCAGGGGGAGTGATCATCCTCATGGATCTAGATGGCTTGGAGTTTTTGCAACCGACTAATATGGACAAGTTGAAGAAATTCTATCCTTGAGAGGCTCGCTAGGCCGAAAACCCAAAGGGCGACCTAGGCAAAAGTTAGAGCATGAAAAATAGACAAAAAGAAAAACAGAGCTCGCAAGGTCAAAAACCTGAAAGGGCGGCTTTGGCAAAAGTTAGAGCGCAAAAGGGGAGTGTTAATACTCAAGTAAACCCGAACCAAACTACATAAGGCCTGATTCCCGTCTTTGGGATACATAGGCAACTTCATCTCGAAGTTTAGCCATAACCATCTTCCACTCAATTGTCCTGTTCATTTGATTAATCGGTCCATCTTTTTTCATTTTTTCGATTGGTTGCTTTACCTCCATTTGGCAGAAGGGTCAATTGCAAGATAGAGCAGTAATGGTGAATTGCAATTGTTGGCAATTATGATCTTTTGATTTAGGATTGTACGTCTTGAGGATCAAGTCCATGTTTGTCAGGTAGTGACTGTTTCCGAAAATTGTTTTGAAGAGTTTTAATGAAGTTGATTTTCTCAAAATTTTACCTTTTACAACACAGACCATTCTTTGGAGCAAAAAAGGAAAGTTTTTAGTACTCACAACTTTAATTCCATGATTTCAAAACAAGTACAATCTCCCACTCTTTGATTAAATCAAAGTTGCTTTTACATCATAAAAACTTGAAAAGAAAAGTCAAAGCAATAAACTAGGGGCACAAATAAGTCAGGTGCCGGTCCTCTGCCTCCTACTCGCACTCGTGAAACTCTCTACAGCCAAGGATGGCCCAGCCTGTGCCTCATCCTCAAGCCAAGCTAAGCACTCACCAGAAATGGTGTAACTAAAGCTAGAGGCAGGGGTCAGAAGTTCTCTCATCCTCCAAGCAGTGAGGTATCTAGTCAAGCGTGAAGCACGAACTAGAAATGGAGCAGGGTATTCCACCCCCTCATCTGGATAGGTCTGATCACGTCCAAACTAGCATCTGAACTGGAAAAGAAAATAGAACACACAGTACATGAGGCCAATGAACTGTATACTCGACTGTCAGGACATGTTATACCTCATCTCAGTCAAATTAAGCTAGGGGCAACGCCAAGCAATGTCAGCTGCAGATCTGCTGTACATCCAGTCACACCACAATCCCTCTAGGGAAAATCCACTAGCCGTGGACAAAAGAAGTAGGATTTGGCTAAATACTCAGGGAAAGAGTCCACCACTTTCAGCTTATCCATCAACCACGGCTGGGAAGGGATGAAAAGAAGAGAGATTAAAGAATAGAAAGATGTATGTTGAGGGAAAAGTAAGGAAAGGGTTTCGAGAGAAAATAGCGAGTGAGTGTCAAGTAAAGTGAGAAACCATAAATAAGAAAAGGTAGGAAACAATACCTGGAGAAGCAGTGGACTCCCTGCAAACCGAGAAGTCTCTCTTTGATGAAAAGCATCTAAACCCATCAAAGTCTCCGCTAATGCTAAACCCATGCAACTCTTACCCTCCTTGAGGCATTGGGCCACTTCGATCAACCTCATGCTAGCTCTGCTACAACTAGGGGCAAAAAGGAAATATACAAGTAAACATAAGTAGAGGGTATGTTGACGATAACCTCACCAAAGAAGGTCACCTCTATCTCCAACACCGAAAAATCGATGAATCAAACCAGGAATGTCTAGCTTCCCATCATGAGCCAAGGATTGAGCCTCATATAAAGTAAGCCCACACATCCATTCCAAAGCCCGTGCATGGCCAAAACAAGGTTGAGGCATAATCTCTTCATCACTCCGGGACTCCATTAATGCTTGAAACTCTTCGAGCGTAGAACACAACTCTTGAGCTCTGAAGCGAAACACGTGTGTAACTAAGTTCCAATATCGAATGGCGGCATAAAGGAACGGAAAATAAAGTGGAGTACGTCTCAGCGAAAAAAGCACGTTTATACCGAAACCATGAAAATTTATCTTTTTCGTGCCATCCAAAGTGGTCGTCCAAACCTTGAGCCTCTTGGCAAGAAATATCTCAATTTTCAAAGAAAACAGCAACAAAGATGATATTCTGTCGAAGAAATGGCAAGAGAAGACCTTTATAGAAGATAAGGTTGTGTGAATGGCTGACAAGCTGTCCAGCCACATGCCTTGGCCAGCTGGCCACCTTTCCTAGCCGGCTTTCCATTATCTTGGTTGGCCGACCAATTATGTTGGCCAGGCAGTTGGCAGGAGTGTTATGTTAGGTCGCTCTTTGTTTTTGAGTCTTTTGTTTCTAGCAAGTGTAAATAGCTGTGTTTAAGTTATTTTAAGTTTGTTTTTCCCTTTATTGAGTTGTATTTTGTATTTTGGTCGGTTGAAAGCTCAATATTCGATTACGAACATCGTACATTGTTCAAATACAAGCATTTTCAGTTTCAAATTCAGTTCCAATTTTATGCAAGTGTGGTGCCATGTTCGAGATGTAAAACAAAACACCTTTTATAAAACTACAGGGTTTTACCCTGATCATAGTTTTTACAAAAGAGAATACAAGTGTTTCAAAACAAAAAGTAACGTCCTATCTGAAGCTACACAAAGTGCTAAACTACAAAGCAAAAAAAAAAGAACAAAAAGAATACAAAAATCAGAGTCCAGCTCGAGAGGCCCTCTTCGTCCTCTTCCACGGAGGGGACTCAGCGTACTATCACCATCAGCGCCGCTATCGTCAAAAAGGTGGGACTTAGAGCCAAAACCAGTGTCATCCTCCCACTCCCTAACTTCGAGCCGGCATCATCATCCTCGTTCCCAAACTCAGAGCGCCTTCTCACTGTCTCCTCAATGCCACTAGTCTCTGCATCATCCCCACTCAAAATCAGCTCCGATGAGGAGGAAGTCTCCTCTGGCTGAGACTCTCTGCTCCCACTCCGGGCACCCCTACCTCTATCCCGACTTCAACTCTCACCCTTACCACGTGGCAGGGCCTGTCTGTCTTTTCTCCTGCTGCTGGAGGAGGTGCCGCCGGTACCGCTGGTGCCACAGGTGCAGAAGGAGACTAAAAACAAGAAACAGGAAATCAGTACAGAGCAATACAGAGTATAATAATAGTATCAGTGCAGAATCAGCATGAAAATGGCAAATGGAAACAACATAACACAAAATTAGTATGGGTATTAATCAGTGCAAGTCAGATGCATGAGAAAAGGTAGAATATCTGGTAACCATGGAGAGTAAACAGTGTCTCCCTCTTCTGCACTATCTGGACTAAAGAGGCGACCAATCCAAGGAGGTCATCTACGTACTCTAATGGCACATGCAAATGAGTTTGAAGATCAATAAACTGAAAAAGTGAATGTGAAATACAAACTGATAGGCCGTCCCACTGGGCCGTTAACATGGGATCGCAGTCGGGATCACCAGCAGACTGGCTACATGAGCAACAATGGGAGTAGCCCCTCCAACACTAGGCTCAGCAACGTGAGCAGTACCTCCAGCAATGGGTGCGCCTACAGCGTCTCTTGCGTGAGCTCCGATTAGGGATGGCATCAGATGAGTCCGAATAAAAATCGAATAGTCTCTAACCCCATGAAATAGGTCAGTGTCCTGTCCCACCATGTGCTATACGATGGCCTCGACTAGGAGACCATCAGTTGTCCTCATAGATGGCAGAGGCGAAGCAGGAACGACGGGATCCGGTGATTCCAGGGTCTAGTGCACAAATCTCTCCCCGACAAACCAAGTTCTGCAGAAAGGACCCTCTAATAGGATCCGCATCTGGGAAGTGTCCCAAGACTCAGCATAATCATCCCCGTGTCCTAGCCGGTATCACCGCCCACGACTGCAACGTGATCTGCAACTAGAGAATTCACAGTTGTTAGTTATTAGTTATTAGTTATCAGAGTATGGATCAAAGTAGTGTAATAGAATGGAATGGATATAAGTTTCGAATTACCTCATGTGTCGTCACTATGTTAAAGAAATGGCGGAAGTAGGCGAAGGCAGTATCTCCATGACGCCGAGGATGGCACTAGTCGTTGTATCTCCGAGAGTAGGGCACAACAACCTCTATCTCGTCTCGGGAAACCAAGGCAAGGGCAGGGAAGTATACGTAGACCTAGATCTGTAAGAAAAGATTAGTTTGTGACTTAACAGGCAAATAGAGTTAAAGACAAAGTGTAAAGCATAAAGCATAATGTACAAACAGAGATAAAGACAAAAGTGTAAAGTAGAAAGCACAATGTATAAACAAAAATTGAAAGAGAAAGTGCAGTGTGTAGCTCCCAGGCCCTCCAGTAGCCTCCGACCTTGTTCTCCTTTTTGCGGGAACCAGAGCTCAAATAGCCATACAGGGTGACGAGGCCAGCACTACCCTAATTGTAGAATCTCACCCGGGGCAACAATACAAGAGCCTCAACAAGTACAGACATATGGTATCCCACCTATTCGCAAACAAGGTGGTACCAAGGAGATAGATCAAGAAGCCCCGGGTATGCTGCTCGATCTCCTCCTACGTCTCTGGCTAATTCCCGTGGAAGTGGTCGTAGAACTAGCTGTATCTCACCATAGCCGGTCTGTCTAGAGGAGGACATGCCCTAAGCAAGTGAATCTGGGAGGCCTCCCACTAGCCTATGTCAATGTTGAAAGGGATCAAATCACCCCCTACCCGTAGCCTTATAATCATCAAGAAGTCATAAGGCGTCATCATCATCTCCTCGGTAGAGGAAAAGTGTAAGGAATTGGTGGTATCCCACCACCTCTCTACCAAAGCCAAAGGCCTGGCTAGCCATCAGTCGCGCAAGCCCATAGCAAAATACGCCGAAGCCCGCCTCGTTAACTGGCTCTCGGACTCGAGCAGGAAGCTCCTAGTACCACTCTCTGGCTGTCACTACCCCGTAGCCTCTCTAAGAGAGAGCATCATCACCTTGTGTCAAAGAGAAGAATATGTCAGATGCATAACAGAATGAAAGACTGTAATGAAATGGCAAAGCAAGAAAAAAGCATGAAATGAGCAAAGTTTGGGAGGCGCGCTCCCTCAGAAGGAAATCCTCGGGCACGCCCATAGCGAAGTCCTTAAACTGCATCATCCCTCCAAGGGTCATCGCATGTATCTATGGATGGTAAGTAGCCAGGTCAAATGGTCTCACCCTCAGTGGTAGTAGCTCAGTCTCAAGCTCGGAAGGGTCTATCTCCTCCGCTGCAATGTCGGCAACGATGTCCTCCGCCGCTCCACCAACTTCATGTGGCACGGGTACCACGAGAGGAGAATGAGCAATATGGTGGGTGGTGAATGAAAATAAGGAAAAATGAGGGAAATGGGCAGAAAATGCCAAAAGACAAACCCTAGGAGAGAGAAAAAGTGAGAAAACCAAGGAAAACACGTGAGGAATGAGCCCAAAGCAATGAGAACCCACAAAACTCAACCAAAACAAATTTCAATCGGTTCAAAATGTAGAGGATTACGGTGTCTTATGAATAAAGTTTGCGTGGGGGGATGGGTAATGCGAGTAAAGTACAAATCTAGAGAGAGAGCACCTAGAAAGAGAACAAGAGTGTTTTCGGATCTGTGGGAATGAAGAAATGAGGCCCTTATTATGTTTTAAAGAGCCACTGATAAGAAATGCTAAATCTGCCCCTGAAATGCATTGGGTGGCCGGCCAGCCAATTAAGTGGTCGGCCATCCCATTTTTGTGGCCGGTCGACCCCTCTTCTGGTCTAGAGTTGATTTTTGTTGTGGTCTTGCCCAACCTATGTATGGGTGGGTCCTGTTTTCACCTTGGGAAAGAAAATTAGAGAATTTGGGTTTGTTTCGAATTCCAAAGATCCCAAAATTGTGTTTCGATTGCACCGTTCCGAGTCCCGCTGTTTCTTCGATGCATGGATATCCCCCGATCTCAAGCCGAAGCAAGTTGTATCCTTTTATAAAAATTTGAGGACCTCTGAACTGTAAGTCGGAGAGTGAAATGGATGTCTCTATGAGGTGTTTTCTAAAACAATACCACTTTACTTTATTTTTTGGCATTGTTATTATCCAATTCATCGCACCCATTGCTTCTTTTTGTATCATGTGTTGCCTTGTACCATCTACCCTTTCACGCCGAGGCGCATTTAGGATCATTGTCCGCTGTTCTTTTCTCGAGACGTATGAAACCCACTCTCGAGCAATTTTCTCTCCTCGAGATACGTTGGATGTGATCTCGAGAAATTTCTATCTTAGGATATGGGATGGCATATTCCTATGCACGGTAAAGTGTTCCCTGCGACCTCTCCTATAGAGAGCTTTCGATAACACCACTTTTGTGCATCTTTTCTATTACATTACATGGAACATGCATCGCATCATATTTCTTATCAATTATATCACATTATGGTGCGTCCATATGCATTATACTCTTTGTATGCCCCCTTATCGCTTGAGTGCGATTCGGCTAGCACCCCTTCCCCTTATCCGTAAGTGTGATTTGTCTTGCACCCTCCACCCTCTCTGCGCGAAGTGTAGTTTGGAATAGAGCTTTTCCCCTCTCTGCGCAAAGCATAGTTTGGCTAGCACTCATTCCCCTTATCACGTGAGTGCAATTTGGCTTACACCCTTCACCCTCTTTACGCGAAGCGTAGTTTAGAATGGAGCTTTTTCCCTCTTTGCGCAAAGCATAGTTTGGCTAGCACCTTTTCCCCTTATCACGTGAGTGTGATTTGGCTTGCAGCCTTCACCCTCTCTACGCGAAACGTAGTTTGGAATGGAGCTTTTCCCCTCTCTGCATGAAGCGTAGTTTAGCTAGCACCCCTTCCCCTTATCACATGAGTGGGATTTGGCTTGCACCCTCCAACCTCTCTATGCGAAGCGTAGTTTGGAATGGAGCTTTTCCCCTCTTTGTGCAAAGCGTAGTTTGGCTAGCACCCCTTCCCCTTATCACATGAGTGTGATTTGGCTTGTACCCTCCCTACTTTCTGCGTGAGGCGTAGTTTGCTATGGAGCTTTCACCTTTTTTCTTGAAATGCGTTAGGTTGCTCTTTCCCTGGTTACAATATTCCCTCTTTCTGTATGAAATGCAGTGAGCCCTACAGTTCAGACTCCCGTGGGTTCAGCCATTTAGCGCTCTTGGTGTACCCGAACCGGATTGGATGCATCCATCATGCACAAATCGGTACTTTCAACAATGAATATCTTTGACTTGGGTAGATGGACTAGGGTGATGTATATGACAAGGTTGAAGGTAGATGGTAATGTATGAATGAGGTTAAGGTGAGAAAGAGGTACTTGGTTGTGGATAGGAAGTGGGTTGGTGGTAACATTAGGTTCTTGGGGTGGAGCTATTGTCTGGTTGTCGATGAGATTTTGAACCTCATGATGAAAACGGTAGCAATGATCGGAGCCATAACCGTGCTGCTGATGGTACGCACAGTATTTGGTGGGGTTATATCTAGTAGGAAGTGGGTCAGGAAAAGGTTGGGGATAAAGGGGTTTGAGATACTCTCTTTCCATTAGGACTTTTAGTGCGCTGAATAGGCTCATATAGAGGGGTTAAAAGTTCTACCTTGAGCTCGGGTTAGGTCGGCTATTTATGGGTTGGTATTGGCTAAAGGGTTAGCAGTTTTGAAAGTGGCAACGGTATTGATTTCAGTGGGTTTGGGAATAGTGCTACTACTAGCATTAGTACTCCTGGAAAACACCCTCCTTGTTGGTTCGCTTGTTCTAGGAATAATCCCTTTGTTAAATGCGCTCTCAATCTGAACCCCTAATTCGTGCAAATTTTTGAAAGTGAACAGTGGAGCGACTATTAACTTTTGTAACATATCTAGCTCAAGGTTCTGCACCACTATCCGCACTTAGTCCCTCTTAGAAGGTCGATCTATCATTTTTGTTGCCTTTGCTCTCTACCTTGCAACAAATTCCATAAAAGGTTCTTTAGGATTCTGGTGGGTTGCTTCACGCTCTTGGGTAGTCATTTCAATTTGGGTATTGTGAGAATACTGATTGACAAACGCCTCAGCCAAATCTTCCCAGTTCTGCTTCACTTTATCCTCCAACTTGGCGTACCAAGCGGTTGCTATACCCAACAGGGTTCTTCCATAAAAGAGAGAGTTTCAGGACGTCCGAAAAAAGCCGAATATGTACCATAGGATCTCCAGACTCGTCGAAACGGTCAATGTGTGGCATTTTGAATTTGTCTGGGAGCCTTACGACAGCTTCGGTGTACCCATCCTCAATGTTAGGAATGGAGATAATTCCCTGTGCCTTTTTGAATTGCTTCTAAGGGTTAGCAATTTTTAACAAGGTCGGGTCGAGATCATTAATATCAAGGGAAAAAAGCCCCTCATTAGACTACACCAAGGGTCTAAAAACTCGAGCTTGAGCCAACCCTTCTCAAGAATCTGAAACTAGCAAATCTTCGGCTGGCGAGGTGGGTCAAAGTTTGGTTGGGGGCCCGAGATTGGATGTGTGGTAAATTCCCTAGATAGGCGTTGTATTTTAACATTGGTCTCATCCTACATGGCAATTCCTTGGTTTAAGGCCGTTATCATGGCCACAACTTCTTCTGGACTCTGTGCCATCACGGGTCTACTGAGTTTGGCAATTGGGGAAATGGATGGGTGTAAGCTGAGAGCTAACTAACAAGGATTTCGACCAGGTTATACTTGATGTATTTGGATTAGATTAGTCTAGACGGGTTTGACTGGATTAGGCTTTTCTTTTTCTTTTTTAGAATGGGTCTTTTGGCATCGTATGGATCTTTTCTGAGTTGGCCTTTTGGGATCAAGTGGACTGGACCTTTGCTGAGTGGGTTCTTTCTGGGATTGGATGGCATGTGATGGGTTAAGGTTTTCCAGGTCGGATTGGGTTTGGCCTTTTCTGAGTTGGGTACTACTCTTTCTTTGTCTCAGACAAACCTAGCATTAAAAACAAATGCCCCATCAAATCAGGATACTGGGTATGCCAATCAAAACAAAGCAAGATACAATTTTTTTGTCCTGGTTCTGGTTCTAGTATTTTTTCACCATATCAAACACAAACCCTTGGATTCTGACCCAAATTCTGATTCTGATAAGATCCTCAAGTTTGAAAGGAATCACCTCAAGATTAAGACTCTCCAAGATCACACATTTCCAAAGATTTCACATTTTGTACAAAAAGCATTCAAAACACCCCTATGAGAGGTTAGGGCTGTGTTTGGTTGTATTCTCAAAATATATTTCCACTCGTCCATTTAAGCTTCATGTTTGGATACAATTTTTAAATCATAATTGCACCATACAATTCAAAATACATCTCCACTTCCCATTTGGCAGATTTCTCCCTTCGTTTCTCCACTGTGAAAAGCTTCCAAAGGTACATACTTTGTGTCTTCGGTCTTCTCCATTTCTGAAAAGCTTCATGTGCAAAGAAATTTAAAGCTGAACTTCTGAAATGTTTCATGTGCAAAGAAATTTAAAGTTGAACTTCACAAGTCCTCTTCCTCTCTTTGAAAGATCACAGCTCAAGATTCTTCATGAGTCGTGTTTCTCTCTGTGAACTGAGACCTTCAAATCTAAACCATGTCTGTGAACCCTCTCCTCACCCATAAAATTGCATCCACCAACTCCCACAAATCAAGTGAGTTGCAGTTTGTGCGTTGTGGAAGATTCACTCTCCGGGCAATGAAACAACGACAAGACCGAGGTCAAATAAATCACAAATTTCTCTCAAATTTTAAATTACAACTCACTGATTTCCTCAAACATCCCCAAATTCATTTCCAATTTATCTGTGTCAGGCCAAATTTGTGAAGCGTATTCTTGAATCAGACGCCTACTGAAGAAGCGCACATCCACCCACTATACCCACTCCATCACCGGTGACAACAATTCCACTCTTACTGCTCTGGTACGCATATCCTTCAATCGATCTGCTAGTACGTATATCCTTCAATCAATCTACTATGTAATAGCTGAGAAGCAGAAATGGGTTCTAATTTGTCCAAACCAGTCAACCGCCAAGACAACTAGCCGGTCATCCCCCCGGTCTTCTGGCCAGTAGACCACCATTCCAACTCCCTCTCCTCTGGGTCGACCGCCACTCACCCCTTTTAATGTTTCTCTTCTTCAACTCTTCTTCTACTTATTTTTGTTTATTGTCTACTGTGTACACTTCTTTCACAAACTTTTTGCATGCAATATTCTACTTTTCTTGTTGTATCTGTTTTTCCCAACACTATTAACAACTTCTATTGATGAATCTTTTTTTTCTACCGAAACATAATTGTAGATTATTCTTGCATTGTTATTTTTTAATATCCACTTCAAATTAGTTTAGATATAAATTGTGTGTTATTAGATGGATGGCAACAATTCAGATGACAATCAAGACACAAGAATATGGAGTTCTAGAATTGAAATAAAGCTAATAAACATGTTGAGAGACGAGGTACAAAAAAGTCAAACAACAGGACGTAGTATTGTGTGGACAGTTAGGCATTAGAACCATTTTGTAATAGGGTTGCAAAATCTGTATGGGTTTCAATACACACCAAAACAGGTGAGACAAAAATATCAGCGACTGAAAGCTAATTACTAAACCTTTAAGTGATTGCAGGCACAAATCAGTCTGGCATGAGATTCAATTGTAGGAACGGTTATTGCACCCGATGAATTTTGGGATAAGGTATTGAATTAACCTGTACCATTTTCAATTTTTTTGTAACATTTGATCACACGTACAGTACACTTATTTTTAATATTTTCAATTGTTGTAGGCAACAAAAAAATGTTAAGAAATTTAGGACAAAAGGATTTGCGTATTTTCAAGAAATGGTCGAAATTGTTGAAAACTGTTGTGCCACAAGGGCCTTAGCCTGTGCATCCACACAAAGAGCCCCTGACTCTGATGAAGAGGATGAAATGCTTAATAAATTTTGGTCACCTGGAGCTAGTGGGAGTAATACGGCTGAACCTATTGTTGTTAACTTATTCGGTGATGAGTACATGGAACCATTGAAGGGCAAAAGTCACAAGAGGGGCTCTACAAATAGCTAGACTGATAGTGGTCGTTCTAAAAGGTCACGGTCAAGTGGCTTTGATGGTGTCTGCACAGCTTTCACTACCTACGTACAGGCAAAAATGGAACATTCTCACGCACGATCAACAAACATAGAGGCTGTAAGTGCAGGTGGTGATGACTATTCCCTTGATGCATGTCAAGATGCCCTGTTAGAGCTTGGGGACATACCACCGGTCCAGTACGTTAAGGCACTAACATTATTCAAAGACAAGGAATGGCTGAGGGTTTTTATGCGTACTCCTACCCATATGCGCCTAGCTATGATCCTAGCTTTGCAATGAAGGGAGAAGTTGTCGCTTGATTGAGTTTGCGGTTCTTTTTGTGGTTGTGCAACAGGATTTGATGATTTCTGTTTTGTTTTTATTAATTTTTTTTTCACTTGATGACATGCTCTTTTTTATCCGTCTTTGTATGTTTATTTCTACATTTTTTTGAAACTGTTTCTGTTTTACATTTAGATGTGATTTTATTCTTCTACGTTCTTTCATGTTTGTTTTCTTATTTCTGCTTCAACTTTCAATTTTACACACAACATACAATATGAAAAGGTAGGTATGACAAGATAACTAAATATTAATATGTTTTTTCTTCACATGTATATTTCCATTGAGTTCGATAAATGACTAAGGCCGACAAATTGTAGCCAGTGGTTAATTTCAGTTTCACCAATAATGGTAACAATTAGCATGTTATTAATCATTTTTTTTATAATTATGCTTTATTATGATATAGCTGAAACAATATGTCATCCGACACAGAAAACAATGCAATGAAGAGGTCATCAGAGGAGGATGAGGTTATTGAAGATTTTATGGATTTGTTAATGATTGCTTTTATGAATGAGCATATAAATGCGTCAACCAGCAGACAACCGCAGTGAACTTGTCCATTCAAAGGTGATGATTACATCTTCAGTTTATTAAATGGCCATCCAGAAACAATGATGGACATCATACGAATGGATGCCCAAACATTCATTTTATTAAAAGACACCTTACTTCAACATGGCTTTGTTGAAACTGAACATATGCATATCAGTGTCGAGGAATTGCTTGGCATTTTTTTGTACATTTTCACACAAAATGACCGGCATAGACTACAAGCCGATAGATTTCAACACTCCATTGAAACTATTTGTCGGCACATCAAAATCATTATGCGGGCACTGTGCAAGCTTGCATCAACGGTTATCAAACTATGTAACCAAGACGAGATACCGACAAAAATTTTAAATGATAGGGTTTTTTTTCCCTGGTTCAAGGTATGACTACATGTTTGTCCTGTAAGTTTTCAATAACAGTAATGAAGGAATTTTTTTTTTAATGTTTTAAAATTAATATCTCGGTTTGTTTCGCGTTTAATGTCAAACTAATATATTTCAAGTAAGATTGTGTCGGTGCTATCGATGGCACATTGGTGGATGCGTGGGTCCCTACCGTAAGATAGAATACATTCCGTGGTCGCAAAGCTACGGTATCGCAAAATGTACTCATAGCTTGCGACTTCGACATGTTGTTCACATTTATCTGTGGGAGCCAGAATTTTATAGGTACTAGCTTATTGGGCCTAACCCAAACAAAGCCTACAATAAGTCCAACCCAAACAAATATTACACCCCCCATCTATATAAAGGAGGGGCCATCCCAAGTGGAAGGTATGTTCTCATCTCTCTCTACAAAACACTCACCCCTTCAAATGTATATGCTATTTCTTCCTTGATTCAATGACTGACTTCATCGTCAGAGAGTCCTCGGTCGGCAACCCCGGTTGGGTGGCACCGACTATGTTCATCATTGCAGATCTATAGGGGTGAAGCTCTTCTCTTCGTTGGATCTCCACAACATCCATATGAGAGGATATTTCATGGTCTCACAATTGGCGCCGTCTGTGGGAACGACTGAATGAGATCAACGAAGAACACAACAAATATACTGCTGTACGTAAACATATATTGGTTGCTTTGAGGTCAGTGCACTTTCTACAAAAGCAAAATCAATCCCAAGTAATACGGCCCACAACTAGGTTTTTGGCTTCTTTCATTCTGATTATGTTTTTTGCTAAAGTTCAGGTATACAGATATATATATACACATCTATGTATGTATCTATTTATGCTCACAGATTTGATCAAAGCATTGTTGAATATTCATATTGCTTAGAAAGGTTGTCAAAACAAGATGAAGTTAGTAGCTGTTTTCTCTCTCTAAAAATGGGTTTCACACCTTTCTTGGTGCAAACATCTTTTCGGCAATTCAATAAAGTTATTCGGCTAAATTCATACGTGGGTCTGCCCATTTATTTATTTATTCTTTGTCTCTCAAAACTTAGCTTAAAGTTGATCCTTAACATGTATGCACGTGTACCTATGCTAAAGCTTTCTGTGGAATCCAAGGCTGGGTCTTCAATTTTCCTCTCTCTAGAATGGACCATGAGTTATGAGAACGAACAAATTATTATTCTTATTTAATTAATTGTGATTGTTGGCTGGCCATATATATATATATATATATATATATATGTATATAACTTCAAACAGTTAGATCTAGAGGCAACTTCAATTGTCATGAATGGCTTACGTCGATGCCAACCAAAATCTCGGCAAAACCGAAGATATACATAAAGAAGTCTTGCCGACCAAGTGATTCGGCACATCGTGAAGCTGAGAGAAGTTGCCAACCAATAGTTTCGGTATATCAAACAGCCCCTACATTCTGGGAAGAAATTGATTGGCACCCATAACAAGCTTGCCGAATCATCCACAAAATCTTTATGTAGTGATCATAAGTTTACAAACTCAAGATCCGGCTATTACAACTACGCCTACTCGGCGACGTCGCAGCATCGAATGATATTGATAAATCCCAACGATGACTCCACAGCACCTCTTGGCGACTTCACTATATCTTCAATCATGTCGGCTGCGACCGTGGTGCCGAGAACCAAATCTCTTCTGGTTCTCTTTTTATCAAGCATATTTTAGCGGACATTTCTTCCTCTGGAAACAACGACTCAAGAATGAAACTTCATTACATCAGTTCTAGCAATACATCAGCTAACACTGAATTGACTTCAGCAGGTATCACCAAGTTGCATAGCCGACTAAGCAACAAACAAGCTCAAAACTTTGCCGAGTATCTACCAACTCCCCAACTAACGTGATCTATGAGCACAAGGACAAGAAAAACAGCGCCATTACGAGCCAAATATCGTGCACAAGTTACTCACATTTGAAATTAGCATCCGAGTCATCCGCTTGTTACTTCAATGCATCATGGGTTACTTCATTCACAAGACATCATGAATTATATACTGGGTCAATACTTTACATCAATAGTTGACCACAACTCTCTTTCTAGCACTATTATCGATAATCTTTAATTTCTAGCGAGTCAAGGGTGGAGTTGTCGTCGACCAGGTGATTCGGCAAATCAAAGTGCCAAGATTCGTCTTCCAACCATTGCGCAACCATACCCCAATTGCCAAGCCGAACACAAACGAACACAAAAACGGGAGGGCTTGATCAATCTTATTTTTGGTCAACTTTCGGAGGTCCAACGGCATCCAACCCAGGGCAAAGCGACGCATCTGAATAGTGGAATGCACACCAGCCCGAGTGATGAATCCAATGCCGCCAAAATGAGGCCAATCGGACTTCAAACGAAAGAGACACAAGGGCCCAAAGTCAGGAGTTTGAATCTACAAAATCTGCATTTTCACGTCCTATTGCATGAAGAATTTGGCTTTGCACCATCTGGGCCATTATCAATTCATCAATCTTATTCGACAGTACATCACACTTTATACGGCAACCTTTTCCAACTAAACATTGTCAACTTATTCGGCACCAGAACTCATCGGCATTATGAATGCTGCTTGCATATGATCAACTCATCTTTGGCAAATTATTCGGCAAAAATTACACCACAACATTTCTTATTCGGCACATTCATTGCCTACAGTTTACACTTCTTCGGCAAAGTTGTCACTTATTCGGCACTAATATCTCGGCATGGAATTAGCATCTCGGCTTGCCGAAATCCACATCTGAACATATCATAGGATTCGTATCAGCTCAAAGAGTCCAAACCCACCAACCTGAGAAGTCCAGAAGTAATCAAAGTATGCCGAAAATTGCGATATGGCTCACATTTTCCGACAACTGAAATTTTCAAAGCTGTCAAACTCAAGTTTTGCCCATAGTAACGTGAAGTACTCATTGAGACGAGTCCAACGCAACAAATCGCGTCAAAATCGGAGCTCAAACGAAGCCGTACGAGCCGCTCAAAGTTTGCCCAGAAAATGAGTTCTTTCTCTGGGGAAGACGATCCAGCAAGATATAAAGAAATGATCATGTGCTTTGCGGCTGCATTACACCCTGTTAATCTGAGCTGTTAGATCCATTTTGGCTATAATTACGCCATCAGAAGTCTGATCACAGCGATCCAATTGTCCTTTCTAGCTATCTGACGCATTCCGGGTCCATCCGTACAGTCAGAATTTGCAAATTCAGCTCAAAATAAATAAATAAATAATTACAAATTTTATTAAAAAATTGAGCGCAATGACTCATTTCGCATTTACCAAGCACCCTACTTTGTCTCGGCTTCATTCCGATTTTGCCACGGCACCAAACAGGGGCACAAAATCCGTTTCAAATTGTTATCGGTCTACTCGACAATTTTGTCCCAAGACAATTTTATTCCTTCCGAATAACCGATGTCATTCAAAAGCAATGGGGCAAATATACGTTATACAAGAAGCTCAACTTCACTAAATTAGCAACCATTGCAAACCAAGTTCTTAGCAAATCCAACTCCGAAGGGATGCCGACGCACCGCGAAGCTAAGAAAAATCGCCGACCAAAAGATCAGCACAATCACCGACCCAAGTGTAGCTGACCAACCTTTTGGTGAAACAAGTTTATTCGGCTAAGCAACATTATTTGTCAAACTTTTTGCAGCAACATTGGCCACAGTATTCGGCAACTTTATTCACCTAACAACATTATTTGGCAAAACAATTGCCCACTGGGACATCAGTCAATTTTCTACTTTCCAATTCGGGCACATCAGCCGATCATCATCTCGGCACCTTTGATATGCATACATACTCGGCCAACTTGGTACAAACATCACAATGACGTCTACTTGAGTTACAAACTCCCGCTCCTTTTCACACAGCTTGACGCAAGCGCCCGTTTTGGGGCAATACATTACACACTTGGCAGTCGGCAGCTTGCATATTTTTGCGCGCCATCATTTTACCAAAGCCGAATCTTCCCTGCAACATAGGGCAATGGGAATCTATATTCCTTCCGACTAACACCTGTCATTCGAAAGCAATGAGGTAAGTCTACCTTGGACTAAACACAAACCGAGCAACTTGGCAATTAAATAGTTGGCCCAATATCTACTTGGCAATTCCATACAAGCGGAGCAATATTATTGGTGATTAAGACGTCCACCTTATTCGGTACAGGATACATTATTCAAAGTCCTCGCCATATTGGCACTTGGTCGCCACTTAAAATCAGTAAAAGTCTCCGAGTACAGCGTAATCTTCGCACTCGGCACGGAGCGCCATCAGCAAAGGCCTACACCTATGCCCGAGGGTTAGAATACCGCGGCCTACACCTACGCCC
>JAPPVO010008234.1:0-38868 GCA_030407325.1 Camellia japonica | reverse complement strand
GAGTCAAACTTCTTTCGAAGCCTAAACTCTAGACCATTTTGAGCCAATCTCACAAATTCAGGCTCTGGTAAAATAATCCTACATTTATTTCGTGCTCTTTTAAATCTGGCAATAAACTAAGTAGCCTTCTCATTAGGCCTTGACTCAATCTTGCCAAGTCTACCATGGAAACCTCTGGCTCTGTTTGGAAGAATTGGGCATGAAATGCCTCTTCCATTTGTTGCCAAGTTTGGATAGAGCCAGGTGTAAGGTTAATATACCATACAAATGCTCCCCCAGTTAGAGAATTTGGGAATAATCTTAACTTCATATAGTCATTATTGGTAAATTCATCGCACTGAGTCGCGAACCTAGCAATATGCTCAACCGTTGACTGGTTTTCATTCCCATAAAAAAGGGAAAAATCTGGTATCCTGAAACCTCTTGGGTATTTATGTACCCTATCTACCTATTCTGGGTACAGTTTCCTGTACATAGGAGTCTGAACCCCCCGAGCCATTGGTCCACACATCTCTCTAACAATGTCAGCAATTTGGTCCCTAGGGACCATATTTTGTGCCTGTTGAACCACTACTGGAGGAACAAACACAGGATTTGGTGGACAACCTTGTGCCTGGGGCCCTCTTGGCCCATAGGGTGATATATTTGGGACTGGTTGTCCCTGTGGTGCTAGCTGCTGTTGGGGGTATGGGTGACTCCTTTGAGCCTGTCCTGTGAAAGGTGCTGGAATAGGTGTTGTGTCTCTTTCAGTTGCAGGAAAACCTTCCAACCCCTCGGGTATAAATTCGAATAAAGGGTTAGTGAACCCCCTCGTGCCAGGTATGGCTTCGAACATGGGATTTGGAACCATCCTTATGCCATTTTCTTGTACTGGGCCAGATCCACTAGTTTGCATGGCTTCACTGTTAAGTAATGAGGCATTTTGACTTGCTATAGGCCTCGAAATAGGTTCATACCAAGACTGAGGTGATGGTCTTTCATAGTTTTGATTACTAGTTTGACCATTAGAATGTCCATTAATTTGCATAGGCTGTTTATCTCTAGCCAATCTTTGCTGAGGGACATTTGAAATTTCCTCCATGTGTCTTGTGTTTGTTGGTTGGTGGGTATTCATTCGATCCAAAAAGGATGTTGCTCACCTTTCCATTGTGTTCATTAACTGCTGTCCCCTGGCATCTACTAGGCCACCCCATGGATTCATTGGCTGAGTAGATGGAACAGTGGATGGTCGAATTCCTTGGCCTCGTCCAATGTTATGAACATGTGGTACTTGTTTCGCAGTGCTGGTCTGTTCGACCATAGGTTCTGATAAAATAGGTGTTTTCATAGGATGTGTTATCACATTATCTTCTGGATTAAGTATTTCTACCTCTCCTTCCACGCCTTCTTCCAAGCGTTCATTTTCTTCGTATCTCCTATGTCTAGCCATTTCAATTAGTCCCACTGGGCGTGCCAAAAATATATGTTGGCTTTTTTGGCTTTCGAAGGTTATTTTTGTAATTGTGAGCGTGCCAACAAGGATCAATCAGTCCTTACAGAATGTTAATTCCCAACCAATTATCAGACGATTGTGTTTTAGTTCTTTCAGCCTCAATGAAGAGGACTTTTACTGGTGGCTTTGTTTAGTAGAATTAAGCAAACAATGATTAAATGAAGAACAATTGTAGTGTTTCATTAAGCAAAATGAAAGACTTACAAAGATCTGAATCAGCCTCGTAGAGGTTTACAGTAACAAGCTACTTGAAAACTACTCCTATGAACGAAATGCAGTGCAGGAATTTGAAGTACAGAAATGTAAAGAACAAGAAATGTAAAACTGTAAAAGAAATAAAGCAGAATAAAACTGGTTTTCTGGATCTGAGTCTGGGGGTTTTTCTAGGGCCTTCTCTGCTATTTATACTTCTCAAGGATAACCATCGAACTGCACTTCTAACCGTCGAACTGCTCCTTCATGATCGCTGATCATGTTGCCTTATAATTAGCTCCACCATGCCAATACCTACAGTTAGGCTCCCTCCTGATTTTGAATTTAAATGTGAGTAACCGTTGAAGCTACATCACTTTGCATCTCTTTGCTGATCCAGTACTACGCAGATTTTATGAAAACCAATATTAACTGCCACGTGTACGATCACAATCGAAGGTTTGAGTTGTCTTCCCGTATTACCCTCAACCTGCCACGTGTTGAATTGTAATTGGCTTATACAAAATATGTAGCCAACACTGTCAAATTATTTAGATGAAAATTTCATATGGGTAGTAAACAATTTTGATATTAAAAAATATGATAGTGATTTTTTTTTTTAAAAATTTTAAAGTGATAAATTTGTAATTCTATCAATCATATGGGTGTTTGGCAAAGATTTTTTTTTTGGCTTTTGAACTAAAATTCACAAAATGATTAAATAGACTAAAAATAGTCAATAAGACAAAATGTCACATCAAATCCATATCATTTCACTTTTTTTTTTTTTTTTACAAATATACACCCAACTACAAAAAAATCCAACTATCTTCTCAAACATAAAAATTTTAGCCTACTAAAATAGCCGAAAACTAAAATAATCTACTAAAATAACAACTTCCTAAACACCCAATATATATATAACTTTATTCTTGTGTGCTAATATCCTCTGGTTAGTTGTAAAGCCAACGTTATGTGTAATTATAGAGAAGTTACTTTTTGATTATGGGCATAGTTAGGTAGTATCCCAAAACATTGTGATTAAGAAAGGATATGGAATTCACAATTTGATGTCAAGCAATAATGAGAAAACAATAAAACACATGATATTTGATGATTAGTATGAACATTATTATGTGATATTTCAGTTAATAATTTTTCGTTTATAAGTCAAGGTATAGGTGCAACCACCCTTTACTGGTACCCCACTGGGTTGGTCATGTGTCTTATCATGAGGGTCATTTTAATGATTTCAATAATTTATTGAACGATAATTGAGATATTTTTAGGACTCATAATTTTCTTTAGATCTTAATCATTGATCATATAAGTCTTACACATACATAAGTGAGTCCCACACATACATTAATTATTGAGATCTAAAGGGGATTGTGGGGTCCCAAAAAAGGGGTCTCAAGCATTTTTTTAATTTATTTTATGAAAATTTAGTCAAATATTTTTTTTATTGGACCTTTATTTAGTGAAAAATATAACCTAATTTATTTTGCTTCATAAACCCCCAAGGTCGAAGCACATAATTAAGGATAGAGTAAAATTTCGGTTTTTTTTTTTTTTCCTTAGACAATATTGTCAATGCATATATATATATATATATTTGAGAACTCTTTTGATGAGGAATACTTTTATTTTATTTTATGTAAGTCTATGTGTATGTGTATTTTTGGTTGGTTCATCTAGTATGTACTTTATTTTTTGTAATAACAAAATGTTACTGTGAGATAGAGTAATATATTACTGTCAAACAGAGTAACATATTACTGTTTACGTCAATTTTTATGATATTTTTTATTTTTTAAGAATTTCAAGTCAACATGAATTTTGTTTGATAGATCTTGATGAGAGAATTTTAAAAACACTAACTTTATTAAAAACCAACATCTAGATCAAAAGTTATATTATTTTAAAGTTTAAAATATTAAATTACTCATTATGTAAGTTTATGTGTGTGTGTATTTTTGATTGGTTCATCTAGTATGTACTTTATTTTTTGTAATAACAAAATGTTACTGTGAGATAGAGTAACATATTACTGTCAAAGAGAGTAACATGTTACTGTTTACGTCAATTTTTATGATATATTTTATTTTTAAAGAATTTCAAGTCAACATGAATTTTGTTTGATAGATCTTGATCAGAGAATTTTAAAAACACTAAATTTATTAAAAACCAACATCTAGATCAAAAGTTATATTATTTTAAAGTTTAAAATATTAAATTACTCATTAAATATATTTTGGTAATAGTGGTGTTAGTAAAAATTATTTTGGGCTTAGATCGACAGCAACCAAGCAATAATCTTAAACTAGACAATTAAATAGGAACAATCAAACAATTGTGGTACTGGTTCGAATGCCTCAAAAGGGTGATGACTTCTTTGAATCAACTGATGGTAACAAAGTAAACAAGAAGAAAAGAAACTGCCTTATATCAATTGATGGTAACAAAGTAGACAAGATAAAAAAAATAATAATTTCAAATTGAAATCACCAAAGTTCACCCAGTTACAAAGTACAAATTACAGTGGAAGAACTACTCCTAAGTTACAACCTGAACTACTCCTAAGTCTAAGAACTAGGTTGTTATGTTGTTGTTGATGATCCTTCTTTCTATGAAACTCTGGCTTTTATAGCTTTTCTTACTGCTCTAACCCATGACCCCGTAATCCTGAAAGTCTACAATTGTTGTTGCATAACTATTGTAACTGGCCCTTTTATTTCCAAATATTCAAACTTCCCTTCACCTTCACTTGTGGAATTGCCTTTATTTCATGATGTCACGTGTCCCTCAACACTCTAGACTTCCCATTGACAGAGAGAAACCTCCATTCTGCACATGACTCTTCTTGCAAGTTGCCCACTAAGCCCATGACTTAGATTGATAACTGCTTCCTCATCTGGACCTAGCCTGATAACTGCTCCATCATTTGAACCATCCAATGCATGTGATCATCCTCTCTAATGCCACTTGTCCCTTTAATTGATGTAGAACTCTCACTCCGACTTTGCCATATGTCATTATTCAATTGATCCACCTGTCGATAGGAGATTTACAAAAATGAGTACAAACAAATGGTATGTGTTGAACTTTTCAAGGAAATTTTTCTATACTTGTTCTTAATGCATTAAATTTTTATTGTGAGGGCATTTTGATCGAATCCCCATTTATTTTATAGAGTTCTCAATAAATATTATTTTTGAAAAAATTAAGTCCATTTGATAATTGTAATATTTTTATTTTATTGTGTTTGTCTAAAAAAACAAATTGTATATTTAAAAAACATACTTATGGTTTATTTTTTTAAAGACAAACATGATAAAATGAAAAAAGTTACGATTATCGAATCAATTTAATTTAATTTAATTAAATTTTTTTTTTTATAAATTATATACATTGAAAACTCTACAAAATGAATAGTTCGAATTATCGAAATGAGACTCGTAGTGAACCTCACACCCCTCAATTTCTTGAAAATTTAAATAATTCAACCCATATAAACAAGATTCATTTTGGATATAATTACACCATTGTAATTTTAAATTTATATTCATCATTTTTGAAATAACATTCTATTTAAATTTTCATCACAAGTAAAATTATTGATAAACCTTGGGAAGAAACAAAACGTACACTTCATGTACAAAGAAATCCACCCTTATATAGGGATACCAAGAAACACAAAAAATTATTTATAAAAAAAAAAATGTGTGATCCATGAGACTCACGTTTGAAATTAGTTTGCACCACAAATAAATTTTCTTGAATTTTTTTTCATGTATTTGAATTCTTATTGGCAGCATTATTGTGTAAACAATGTTGGAACAATCTTCTGTGTAAATAAAATAAATTGAAACAATTCAAACAAAATAAATAAATAACGTACCGAATTTATTTATCGAACCGAATTAAAAAATAAAGACCAAGTCGAGTGTGTGACACTTTGTCCTTAAGACAGATTCGCCCCGCTATGGTGCTTACGGTTGTGAGTAGCGTCTATCTCCCAGGATACAATGATCTTCACAAAATTGTGTTGTAGCACACCAAAAAATTGTACGGCGAACCAAACCTTGTGTTCTATACTCTCTTTGAATTTTATTCTAAATCTAGAATGAAGAAAAATGCACTAAGAAAAACTGGACAGCAAAAGGAATTTTCAGACTGATATTTTCGGATCACTTGGACTGCAGGAAATGGATCTATATATAGGCACAAAAGGTGACTGTTTGGACATCCCGAACAGGTATAAAAAGTGGTCAACAGGTGCCAATTTCAAATGAACAGATCTGTTTGAAAATTGGATCTGACCGTTGCTTGGAACAATTTTTCAAACTTTTTGAAAAATGTATCTGTTGCAGAACTATTATTCAAACTGTTGGAATATTCTTATTTAAACTATTTGAATAGTTTAATCAAATAAAGCCAATAGTGGAATAGATTTATTAAACCTATTTGGAATATAAATATTAATCTATTTGACAAACTTTAGGAAACCACTAAGGAACCCAAAAATTTGAATTTAGATTTCAATTAAATTCCCACAATATTTCTTATTGAAAAAATTCAAATGAATTTTGTCTAAAAAAAAAAAAATTAATGTTAGACTCAAAAACGGCGTCAACTTCCCATTCACTCATAAATGGTTTTGACGTTTCGTCTTCACAGTGTGACTTGCTATTGGCAAGGAACACTTCACCTCTTCGGACCCACCCAAAATACGTTCGGGGCCCACTCATTTTGGGCTCAAAGATGGCCCAAAATAAGCCATATAAAACACTATTTTTCCAACAATCCCCCACATGAATGGAATTTGACGGAGAGAAAATGCAACAACATGATCTATTACAGAGAGAATACAGAAATTAGAATATTCTGCAAAGGATAGGTAGCTTTTGGCTTTGAACTTCCCTTGTGAGACACTATCGAATTTACTAGCTAATCAGTGAACATGATGTCTTGAACTGTTCAGCCGATTGTGTAAACCAAGACAATAGAACTCACACAGTATATTCCTAGACACAGTTTAGTTCTCACTATTGTGTTCATTTGGCCCTGAACAACCTGGTCTTTCATGAGTGCTTTAGAGAATTGTAGCCCTTCACAAATCTCATAGAACCGGCCCAGTTCACACTCATATAGGTGATTTCTTATGAAAAGTATCTTGCCATACTCCACTAGGTATACCTAGATATAAGAATCATTAAAAGTATTACTTAACGTAAAACGCTGCAGACATCACTAGTTCATCATAAAATTGGGTAGGAGTTGAACTCCTCAGTGATCCTTCTGAGTCATTCACAACTCGGTTGTCCCTTTGAACCTAAATCTTGGGATCTCTAGTCAACGAGGTTGGGTTGTCGTTGTGGTAACTCTTATTTAATAGGCTTAAGTTCCATTCCCCTCGATGAATTCTCAACTAGCTCTCTTGCTAACTCTTTGGTTAGTGGATCCGCTATGTTGTCTTTAGACTTAACATATTCAATGGAAATAATTCCATTAAAGAGTAGTTGTCGCACGGTGTTATGTCGACGACGAATGTGTCGTGACTTACTGTTATACATATGACTCTGTGCTCTACCTATTGCTGATTGACTATCGCAATGTATGCATATAGCAGGCACCAGTTTTGGCCAAATTGGAATATCTTCAAGGAAGTGGCGAAGCCATTCTGCTTCTTCCCCAGCTTTGTCTAAAGCTATGAATTCTGATTCCATAGTAGACCTAGCAATGCAAGTGTGTTTGGAAGATTTCCAAGATACAGCCGCCCTACCAAGAGTAAAGACATACCCACTGGTGGACTTTGAGTCTCTAGTATCCGATATCCAATTTGCATCACAGTATCCTTCAAGTACTGCTGGATATCTAGTAAAATTCACCCCAATTATGAGTGAATCAGAGATATCTTAGAACCCTTATAATTGCTTTCCAGTGTTCTATTCCCGGATTACTCATATATCTACTTAATTTACTTACTGCATAAGCTATATCTGGGCGAGTGCAGTTCATCAAGTACATTAAGTTTCCAATAATTTGGGTATACTCTAATTGAGAAATACTTTCCTGTACATTCTTAGAAAGATAAAAATTAACATCTACAAGTGTTCTAGCAAGATGATCATCATCTTTGCTGAATTTGTCAAGTATTTTCTCAATGTAATGAGATTGTGACAAAGCATAACCTTTCGATGTTTTGGTAATTTTCATACCAAGAATTACATCAGCAATGCTCATGTTCTTCATGTCAAAATGTTTATTCAACATTTTCTTGGTAGTTTAATCATGTCATTATTACTACCAATGATGAGCATATCATCTACATAAAGACATACAATGAAATAACCTTTATCTGTGTTTTTAATATAACACATTTGTCACACTCATTAATTTTAAATCCATTTGACATCATTGCCTTGTCAAATTTCTCATGCCATTGCTTTGGCGCTTGTTTTAAACCATATAATGATTTAACTAATTTACACACTTTCTTTTCTTTTCCTAGAATAGAAAAACCTTCTGGTTGTTCCATGTAAATTTCTTCATTTAACTCACCATTTAAGAAAGCGGTTTTCACATCCATTTGATGAATTTCTAGATTGTATAGAGATGCAATGGCAATTAGCATTCTAATGGATGTTATTCTAGTAACCGGTGAGTATGTGTCAAAGTAATCAAGACTTTCTTTTTGTCTAAATCCTTTGACCACAAGTCTTGCCTCGTATTTGTCAATTGATCCATCTGCTTTCAATTTTGTTTTGAAAATCCACTTGTACCCAAGAGGTTTACAACCTGGTGGCAAATCCACCAATTCCCAAGTGTGATTTTGCAAGATGGATTCGACTTCACTATTGATAACTTCTTTCCATAAAGGATCTTCAGGACTGGACATAGCCTCTTTAAAAGTAAAAGGCTCATTTTCTAACAAAAAAGTTAGGAAATCTGGACCAAAAGATTTTGAGGTTCTAGCACGTTTACTACGCCTAGGTTCCTCTTCCTCATTTTGATCTAACTCTTGTTCTTGATCCTGACTAGTAATAGCATCATGAGATTTCTTATGTTACTAGTCTCTTTTCTAGTCTTATTTGGAAATACATGTTCAAAGAATGATGCATTCCGAGACTCAATAATAGTATTTACATGCATTTCGGTATGTTCTAATTTATGAATCAAAAACTGATATGCACTACTATTCTTAGCATAACCAATGAAAATGCAATCAATGGTCTTAGGACCTATCTTAGTCTTTTTAGGACTAGGAATAGCCACTTTAGCCAAACACCCCCATACTTTAAAGTATTTGTAGGATGGTACTCTTCTATGCCACAATTCATAAGGTGTTTGATTTACTTTCTTTCGGGGTACTTTATTAAGTATATAATTAGCAGAAAGTATTGCTTCCCCCCACAAGTTTTGAGGTAATCCAGAACTTATTAACATGACATTCATCATTTCTTTTAAAGTCCTATTTTTCCTTTCAGCAATTCCATTTTGCTGAGGTGAGTAAGGAGCGGTGGTTTGATGAATTATTCCATGTTCTTTACAAAATTCACCAAAAGGTGATTCATATTCACCACCTCTATCACTTCTTATTTTCTTGATTTTCTTACCAAGTTGATTTCAACTTCATTCTTATATTGAATGAAAGTTTCCAAAGCTTCATCCTTGGTTCGAATTAAATAAACATAACTATATCTAGTATAGTCATCTATAAAAGTGATAAAATATTTTTTCCCACCTCTTGTTTGAATTGATTTAAAATCACAAATGTCACTATGAATTAATTCAAGTGGTTCCGTACTTCTTTCAATTGAATGAAAAGGAGTTTTAGATAATTTTACCTCAACACAAAATTCACATTTATGATTTGAATCAATGTCAAATTTAGGTAAACATTCCATATCAATTAATCTACGCAAAGATCCATAATTAACATGTCATAGTCTACCATGCCATAAATTTGAAGACTCAAGCAAGTGTTGGGTATACCTCCTTATTGGAGTGTGGGACCCAATTGGTTTTGGAAAAAGAGTTTAATTTGGTTTAGTATTAATTATAATATATTTTTATATATTATATTTAATTTGTGGAGATCCAATCCAATTTGGAAACAACTAAGGTTTGATAAAAAAAACCCTAGATTCAATATATTATTGACATTGTTTTCCCAAGAAAAAGAGGGTGTACGGCTGCTATAAGTTGATTAATCAGTTCGTGCTTTTTGGAATTGGTGGAATAGTGCTGCGGTTTGCTATACTATAGTAAATCAATTAGTTTTGGTTTTGGGATTTTGTGGAGCAGCAGCAAATTAATTTCGTGATCTTTGTTTGGGTGTTTTGGTGGAGTTGATTTGGTTCGTTATTTTGGGTCTTCTTCAACTCTGATTCTGAAGATTTTGGTTCGTCTATTTGGTGAGGTCTTTCCTCTTTTTATTTGTGATTATTTGGAATTCACCTAAGGGTGGTTTTGTGAGACCATTAGTGTCTCGTTTGTAATCGTTTGGAACTTATTTGGTTGATAGTGGAATCGGATTTCGATCCCGTGGACGTACCTCACATTGAGGGAACCACGTAAAATTCTTGTGTTGCCTTTGATTTAATTTTTCCGCATTAAGTTTTTATTCCCATTGATTGATTTACTTGTGGGGAATCATCGATTTTCCCTAACAACTGGTATCAAAGCTTACGGTTTATTTGGGTTTATTTATTTGTGTAAATCAATGGAGGGGAATGTGGGTCGTATGTCTAGCTTCAATGGAAGCAATTGGGTAACTTGGAAATCTAAAATGGAGGACCTATTATTTTGTAAAGATTTGTATGGGCCAATTGAGGGTGATAGTGGCAAACCTGATGATATGAAAGATGATGAATGGAAGAGGCTTAATCGAAAAGCCGTTGGTGTTATCCGTCAATGGATTGATGACAGTGTGTTTCATCATGTTGCCACTGAAACTTCGGCACATGATTTATGGAAAAAATTAGAGAGTCTTTATGATAGAAAATCAGCTACAAATAAAGCCTTTCTGTTTCGTAAGTTGGTTAATTTAAAATATAAAGAGGGCAGCCCTATTCCGGAACATCTGAATGAAATAAAGAGTATTGTTAACCAACTTGCTTCTATGAAAATTGTTTTTGATGATGAGTTGCAGGTTTTGATGCTACTTAGTTCCTTGCTCGAAAGTTGGGAGACTTTGGTTGTGACAGTTAGTAATTCGGCACCCAATGGAGTTGTCACTATGGGCCAAGTCACTAGTAGCTTGTTGAACGAAGAAACTAGAAGAAAATCAGCGGGTTCCTCTCATTCAGAAGCATTTGTTGTGAGAGGCCGAAGCAAAACAAGGGGGAGAAGTAAGACTCCTCATGGTCGTGATCAAAGCCGTGACAAATCAAAGGATGGTTCTTTTTCAAAGAAAGACATTGAGTGTTATTATTGCCATGAGAAAGGGCACATGAAGCGAGAATGCCGAAAGCTCAAGAATAAGGAGAAAAGGCGTGACAAAAGTGTGGATAAGAAGCAAGAAGACACAACGGCAGTTACTACCGATGATCTCATGGTCGTTTGTGAAGATGATTGTATCAATTTTGTGGGCCAAGAGAGCAGTTGGGTGATTGATTCTGGTGCTTCTTTTCATGTGACTTCTCGAGTTGATTTCTTCACTACCTACACTGCAGGAGATTATGGTTCTGTTCGAATGGGTAATGAAGGTTTGTCCAAGATTATCGGCATGGGTGATGTTTGCTTGGAAACAAATTTGGGCTGCAAGTTGTTGCTTAAAGATGTGAGGCATGTTCCCGACATTTGCCTCAATTCGATCTCTACTGGGAAGCTAGATGATGAAGGCTTCAACAACAAATTTGGTGATGGAATATGGAAGCTCACAAAGGGTTCTTTGGTGGTGGCTAAGTGCAAGAAGACTCATACACTTTATTCGATGCAAGGAAAAATTTGTAAAGGTGTTGTCAATGCACTTGAAGATGATACTTCTACCAAATTGTGGCACAAGCGGCTTGGCCATATGAGTGAAAAAGGGCTGCAAGTTTTGTTCAAGAAAGAGCTTCTACCCGGTTTGAAAGGTACACATCTTAAAACTTGTGTTCATTGTTTGGCGGGTAAACAACATAGAGTTTCTTTTCATAAAAATGTTGCTTCTAGAAAGGAAAATATTTTGGAGTTGATTCATTCGGATGTTTGTGGTCCTTTAAAAGTTAGAACACATGGTGGTGCACTTTATTTTGTTACTTTCATTGATGATTATTCAAGGAAAGTTTGGGCTTTTCTACTAAAAACTAAACATCAAGTTCTAGAAGTATTTAAGCATTTTCAGGCCATGGTTGAAAGAGAAACAGGGCAGAAATTGAAGTGCATCCGAACTGACAATGGTGGTGAATACATTGGGCCATTTGATGAGTATTGTTGCAGCCAAGGTATTCGGCACCAAAAGATAGTTAAGAAGACTCCTCAACAAAATGGCGTTGCCGAGAGGATGAACCGCACCATTGTAGAAAGAACAAGGTGTTTGCTTTCACAAGCTAAATTGCCAAGATCCTTTTGGGGTGAGGCAATGAGTACAGCGGTTGACGTGATCAATTTGTCTCCTTGCTATCCTTTGAATGGTGATGTTCCTGAAAGAGTTTGGACTGGCAAAGATGTGTCTTATGAGCACTTGAGAGTGTTTGGTTGCCGAGCTTTTGTTCACATTCCAAAGGATGAGAGGTCCAAGCTTGATAATAAGTCAAGACAATGTATTTTTCTTGGCTATAGGCATGATGAGTTCGGGTATAGATTGTGGGATCCGGTCGACAAGAAAGTCATTCGAAGCCGTGATGTTGTGTTTCTTGAAGACCAAACAATTGAAGACTTTGGCAAAGGTGATCAACCGGAGCCAAAAACTAGTGATCTCATTGACATAGATCCATCTCCTTCATCTTCAGTTGATGATGAAAATGGGGGAGATGTGCAGCCACCTATTGAAGATGTAGAAGATGATGCTAATCCTAATGAAGTTGAGCCAGAAATTGAGGAAGAGCATCCAACTCAAGAACCGCCACCACAACTTGAGTTGAGGAAATCTACAAGGGACCGACAACCTTCAAGAAAGTATCCTCCCAATGAATTTGTGTTGATTTCTGATCAAGGGGAGCCGGAGAGCTACCAAGAAGCAATTGAGCATGCAAAGAAAGGTGATTGGAAAAAGGCCATGGAAGAGGAGATGAACTCCTTATTTGAAAATCGCACCTATGACTTAGTGAAGTTGCCTAAGGGGAGGAAAATTCTGAAAAATAAGTGGGTTTTCAAATTGAAGAATGATGGCAAGAATCTGAGGTACAAGGCACGTCTTGTTGTGAAAGGCTTTGGGCAAAAGAAAGGCATTGATTTTGACGAGATTTTCTCGCCGGTTGTGAAGATGTCTTCTATTCGGGTTGTACTTGGCATGGCTGCAAGTATGAACCTTGAAGTTGAGCAACTTGATGTGAAGACCGCATTTCTTCATGGTGATCTTGAAGAAGAAATTTATATGGAGCAACCAGAAGGTTTTGTAAAGAAAGGGAAAGAGAAATTTGTTTGCAAATTGAAGAAAAGTTTGTATGGTCTCAAGCAAGCTCCGCGGCAATGGTACAAAAAATTTGACTCTTTCATGATGAATAATGGTTTTTCTAAAACCACTTCGGACGATTGTGTGTTTGTGAAAAATTTCCGGATGGCAAATTTATTATTCTTTTGCTTTATGTTGATGACATGTTAATTGTGGGTCAAGATTCTACCATGATTAACAGGTTGAAATTGGAGTTGAGCAAGTCTTTTGCTATGAAAGATTTGGGACCGACAAAGCAAATACTTGGTATGAAAATTGTTCGTGATCGCAAAAAGGGGCTGATTTGGTTGTCTCAAGAGAGCTACATTGAGAAAGTTCTTGAGAGGTTCAACATGGATAAAGCAAAGGCGGTTGGTTGTCCACTTGCAGGTCACTTCAAACTTAGTTCGAATCAATGTCCTACAAGTGAGAAAGACAAAGAAGAGATGTTGAAAGTTCCTTATGCTTCAGCAGTTGGTTCTTTGATGTACGCCATGGTTTGTACAAGGCCGGATATTGCTCACGCCGTTAGTGTGGTGAGTCGGTTTCTCTCTAATCCGGGTAAAGAACATTGGGCAGCTGTAAAATGGATTCTAAGATATCTTCGAGGGACTTCGAAGGTGTGTTTGTGTTTTGAGGATGGTAAGCCGATGCTTGATGGGTTTACAGATTCTGACATGGCTGGTGATGTTGATTCTAGGAAATCTACTTCGGGGTATTTGATGACTTTTGCAGGGGGAGCTGTGGCATGGCAATCTAAATTACAAAAATGTGTTGCTCTCTCAACTACCGAAGCTGAATTTATTGCTATTATAGAAGCTTGCAAAGAAGAGTTATGGTTGAAGAAATTTTTGCAAGAGTTGGGTTTAAAGCAAGAAAAGTATGTGCTTTATTGTGATAGTCAAAGTGCTATTCACTTGAGTAAAAATTCTACTTTTCATTCGAGATCGAAACACATTGATGTGAGATACCACTGGATTCGTGATGTGTTAGATTCGAAATTGTTACAACTCGAAAAGGTTCACACAGATGATAATGTTTCAGATATGCTGACAAAGACTTTATCGAGGGACAAACATTTGAAGTGTCGAACTTTGGCGGGTATGGTTGATTTCTCTACCTAAGTCGGTAGGGGGAGAATTGTTGGGTATACCTCCTTATTGGAGTGTGGGACCCAATTGGTTTTGGAAAAAGAGTTTAATTTGGTTTAGTATTAATTATAATATATTTTTATATATTATATTTAATTTGTGGAGATCCAATCCAATTTGGAAACAACTAAGGTTTGATAAAAAAAACCCTAGATTCAATATATTATTGACATTGTTTTCCCAAGAAAAAGAGGGTGTACGGCTGCTATAAGTTGATTAATCAGTTCGTGCTTTTTGGAATTGGTGGAATAGTGCTGCGGTTTGCTATACTATAGTAAATCAATCAGTTTTTGGTTTTGGGATTTTGTGGAGCAGCAGCAAATTAATTTCGTGCATCTTTGTTTGGGTGTTTTGGTGGAGTTGATTTGGTTCGTTATTTTGGGTCTTCTTCAACTCTGATTCTGAAGATTTTGGTTCATCTATTTGGTGAGGTCTTTCCTCTTGTTTATTTGTGATTATTTGGAATTCACCTAAGGGTGGTTTTGTGAGACCATTAGTGTCTCGTTTGTAATCGTTTGGAACTTATTTGGTTGATAGTGGAATCGGATTTCGATCCCGTGGACGTACCTCACATTGAGCGAACCACGTAAAATTCTTGTGTTGCCTTTGATTTAATTTTTCCGCATTAAGTTTTTATTCCCATTGATTGATTTACTTGTGGAGAATCATCGATTTTCCCTAACAGCAAGTAAGAAGAAGATGTAGTATTATTAATAACTGAGGGTACAACGGTATTACATTTAACTTGAAAAGGCCATCAGACATGTAACCTTTTCCTACATACATCCCATTCTTAGTAAGTACAAATTTATCACTCTCAAATACTAGCCTAAACCCATTCTTACTCAACAGAGATCCGGAAACAAGATTCTTGCGAATATCTGATACATGCAGCACATTGTTGAGAGTGAGTTCCTTTCCAGATGTCATCTTGAGTACAATCTTTCCTTGTCCTTCAACTTTGGAAGTTGAGGAGTTGCCCATAAAAAGTTGTTCACCATTGTCCACTATAGAATAAGATGTGAACATCTTTTTGTCGGCACAGATATGGCGAGTAGCACCAGTGTCCACCCACCATTCTTTAGGATTTCCGACAAGATTTGCCTCGGAAACAACTGCAGAAAGATTGATGTCATCTACACCATTGGAAATCTTGTCCACTTCGGTCGTATGGGCTTGAGTAGGCTTCTTGCTTGTTCTTCTTTTGCTTTTGCCTTTGCTACGGCAATCTTTGGCCCGATGTCCCTCTTTGTCACAGATGTAACATTTGCCACTAAACTTGTACTTTTTATTTTTCCCCCCTTTAGAGCCTTGTGATGAACTTTCTCCAGAAGACTTTCGTTTCTTGGTTTTTGAAGCATGTTCCACCACATTTGCTTTAGACTCCATAGGATGCTTACCAGCCCATTTTTCAAAATTGCGGTTGTCCTCCTCAATCCTCAAACGCACAATTAATTCTTCCATAGAAATTTCTTTGCGCTTGTGTTTGAGGTAGTTCTTGAATTCCTTTTAGCCTTTTGGTGATTTTTCAATTAAGGCTGCAACTTGGAAGGATTCACTGAGAGACATGCCTTCTGCGTGAACGTCATGCAGAATGAGTTGGAAATCTTGAACTTGGCTAATCACAGTTTTTGAATCAACCATTATAAAATCCAAGAATCTGCTTACCACAAATTTCTTTGAGCCGGCATCTTCCGTTTTGTATTTTTTCTCCAAAGACTCCCAAAGTTCCTTTGCTGTCTTGATAGGACTGTAGATGTTGTATTATGTGTTGTCAAGTCCGTTCAAGATGTAGTTCCGCCAAAGGAAATCAGCATGTTTCCAAGCATCAACCACAGCAACCACTTGCCGGTCGGTTTCATCATCTTTCAGGATAGAAGCATCTTCACGGAGGAAACGAGCCAGGTTCAGAGTTGTAAGATTAAACAACATTTTATGTTGCCATATTTTAAAGTCAGTTCCTGAGAACTTCTCTGGCTTCTCTCCATGATTTATTGGTACTGTCACCACAAGAGAGGGGGTTGGTGCAATTGCAGCCACCACAGTAGTACTTGTTTGGGCATTTGTTTCAGTAGCCATCAATTCTAATTTATAAAACAAAATTATAATTAGAATTTACACTACACAGAAAATTAAAACCAAAAACCACAGAATTTTAAATTCTGTAAAAATAAAAGAAACAAGAATTGTAACTTTTATTTCCAATTAATTTGAAAATAAAATAAAATTTTATTTAAACAAATTAAACCAAAACTACAGAAATAAAATCTGCTAAAATAAAAGAAACAAAACAAAATGTAACTTTTATTTTCAATTAATTTGGAAATAAAATAAAATAAAATTTTATTTAACCAAATTAATTTCACATAGAAAACTAATCCAAATTCACAAAATTAAATTCTGTAAAAATAAAAGAAACAAGAATGCAACTTTTATTTCCAATTAATTTGGAAATAAAATAAAATTTTATTTAACCAAATTAATTCTACATAGGAAATTAAATTCTATAAAATAAAAGAAATAAGAAAATAACTTTTATTTTTCAATTAATTTGGAAATAAAATAAAATTTTATTTAACCAAATTAATTCCACACAGAAAATTAATTTCTGTAACACTTCAATAATTAAAATACTAAAACAGAATTTTAAGTAATGAAAACTTAGAAAATAATTTCTAAAACCCAAAATTAATTTCTGAAAAAATTCTACAACAATATATTCTGAATTGTTAATGACACTAGTGTCGTACTACTAGTTGTTAAAGAAAATAGACAGTATATTACTACTATCTGTCAAATACCATATAATCACTATTTGTTTTTCCAACCAAAATATTATTTTGTAAATCCACAGAAAATAATTTTCTTAAAAGAAGAAAGAGAAACGAAAAATTCTGTAAACAGAATAATTCGATTCTGTTTTAAGATTGTTGAACAATCTTCTGTGTAAATAAAATAAATTGAAACAATTCAAACAAAATAAATAAATAATGTACCGAATTTATTTATCAAACCGAATTAAAAAATAAAGACCAAGTCGAGTGTGTGACACTCTGTCCTTAAAACAGATTCGCCCCGCTATGGTGCTTACGGTTGAGTAGCGTCTATCTCCCAGGATACAATGATCTTCACAAAATTGTTGTAGCACACCAAACAAAATTGTACGGCGAACCAAACCTTGTGTTCTATGCTCTCTTTGAATTTTATTCTAAATGTAGAATGAAGAAAAATGCACTAAGAAAAAACTGGACAGCAAAAGGAATTTCAGACTGATATTTTCGGATCACTTGGACTGCAGGAAATGGATCTATATATAGGCACAAAAGGTGACTGTTTGGACAGCCCGAACAGGTATAAAAAGTGATCAACAGGTGCCAAATTCAAATGAACAGATCTGTTTGAAAATTAGATCTGACCGTTGCTTGGAACAATTTTTCAAACTTTTTGAAAAATGTATCCGTTGCAGAACTATTATTCAAACTGTTGGAATATTCTTATTTAAACTATTTGAATAGTTTAATCAAATAAAGCCAATAGTGGAATAGATTTATTAAAACCTGTTTGGAATATAAATATTAATCTATTTGACAAACTTTAGGAAACCACTTAGGAACCCAAAAATTTGAATTTAGATTTCAATTAAATTCCCACAATAATTTCTTATTGAAAAAATTCAAATGAATTTTGTCTAAAAAAAATTAATGTTAGACCCGAAAACGACGTCAACTTCCCATTCACTTATAAATGGCTTTGACGTTCCGTCTTCACAGTGTGACTTGCCACGTGGCAAGGAACACTTCACCTCTTCGGACCCGCCCCAAAATACGTTCGGGGCCCACTCAATTTTGGGCTCAAAGATGGCCCAAAATAAGCCATATAAAACACCATTTTTCCAACAAACAAATCCTGCTTTCCAATTCAAAAGAGTACCAAAAAATAAAGGACAAATTACACTGGTGATCTTTATATTTTATCTCTTATATTATTTTGATTCTTATACTTTTAATTGGTTTAATTTTAACTTTTAATTTTAGATTTTGTATCAATTTGATCTAATTAATAATATAGTTAGTGTTTTTTAGAAAAATTATCACTAAATTAGTTGAGATTAGCTTACTAAGTTGAGTAAATTTATAATTTTACTCTTAAAAATATAACACATAACACTTATGTGCATATTTTCTATAAAGAAATGATAGGAGTTGTAATCAATTGGACCAAATTGACACAAAATCACAAATTTGGGGTTAAAATTGAGGCAATTAAAATTAGAGGAACTAAAATGACACAATGATTAAAGTAAAGAGACTACCATCATAATTTGTCCAAAAATAAATAACAAAAAAATTAAAGACAAGAAAAGAATATTTTATTTCTTTATCCCCTCCTTGTCTTCTCTAGCTGGAGTGTTTAGAATAATATATCCTCAACTAGGCTTGTAAACGAGCCAAGTCGAGTTGAATTTTAGTATGTTTAGATTTGTTTATTAAGATTTTAACGAGTTCGAATTCAAGCTCGAATTCAATAAAAATTTAACGAACCGAACTTGAGTTCGATCTCGAACGTAAAAAAAATTTAATTGAGTTTAAATAAGTTTTATCAATCCGAATTGGAATATGTTTACAAACGATTCTATTGTAGCCCCGTGCCTGGAAACAAACAAAAAATGTTGAACCTATGAGAGAGT
This sequence comes from Camellia japonica, assembly GCA_030407325.1. NCBI lineage: Eukaryota > Viridiplantae > Streptophyta > Magnoliopsida > Ericales > Theaceae > Camellia > Camellia japonica. Next base: position 19,765 of record JAPPVO010008234.1, on the reverse strand, counting down.
TGCACATTAATTTTTTGTTATTATATTAGTATAGATTATATACGCACACAGTTACGAATAAATGGAAAGAAAGAAATAGAAAAGGGAAAATTACGTAAGTTCCTGAAACTTTTGTTTTTGGGTAAACTCCGGGCCAAAGTTCCTGAAATTTAACTATTGTGTGATTTTAATCCTCTAATTTTAGTTGAATCGATTTTGACTATGAATCTTTTACTGTCTTTTACTGTCTCAAATTAGTCTAATTGATTAAAATTGTTATTATTTTTTTTTTACGACACATGTGCATATAAGCGGCATGTGTTATATTTTTAAGAATAAAATTATAGACTTGATTAATTGAGTGACTTAATCTTAACCAATTTAGTAAAAAAAAATTTAATCAAAAATCCTAATGATGTTATCAATTGAACCAAATTGACGCAAGATCTAAAATTAAAAGTCAAAATTAAACCAATTAAATTATGAGAACAAAAACAACACAAGTAACAAAATGTAGGGATTGCTAGTATAATTCGTCAGACAAAATGATAGCAGTTAGTCTTGACATATATCTTTGTCCTTCCATCCTTTTCCATTGTTTGCTAGAAACATAGTTCTAATTTTCTGGAGTCTAGCCGCGACATCTTTCATGTTGATCCCCTCGTTCGGCTGATCTTTCAAACAGTCCATGGCTAAACTCAAGACTGACAACACACATTGCTCCTTTGCACTGAAATTTACATCTTTGGATTCACTTCCTATCAAATTGGAGTCCATAGCTAAAAGTGTGGAACCACCCTCCTGCAATATTGATTCGCTTACCCAACTTTTCAAGTTCGTTTCCTTCAAACATTTCATCTGTTGGCTTCTTCCTTGTGAATACTTCCATCAACATAATTCCATAGCTGTACACATCACCTTTTGTAGAGATTATCCCTCCATTCCATACTCTATGCATCGCATTATCAATTAATTAAATTAAGGCCGGAGAAGAAAAAATTGGTAAGTGAAAGACAAGACAGCCATTATGGAACAGTCCGGTTCACAAATCGCAAATTAAAAAATGGGTTCAGATTGTTGCTAATAATTTAAAATTTTATGATCGTAACACCTAATTCTTGATAAGTATTGGTTGATACTCCCGATTTATGAATCAAAAGAATTAATGAGAACAATAACACAAAAGAAAATAAAATATTGAAAATCACCTGGTGCCATGTACCCAATTGTGGCGAGGGTCTTGGTTTGTGCTATACACTCGCCTTTGCAATTCCAAAATCGCCAACATGTGCAACCATATCTTCGTCTAGCAACACATTGTCGGGCTTCAAATCACAGTGAACAATAGGTGTTGTAAGACTGTGATGCAGATATTCCATTGCTAATGCAACATCTATCATTATGTTCAACCTTTGCAAGACATCCAAAAAATTATTGTGAGAGTACAACCATTTTTGAAGGCTTCCATTTGGCATGTACTCTAAGATCAAGGCTTTGAAATTCATGTTATTGCAACTGCTAATGATTTTAAGGAGGTTTCTGTGACGAATATTGCACATAAGTTCGCATTCAGTGTCGTAACTCTTGAATGATCCTTCCGTTTGCAAATTGAAGACCTTGATGGCAACACTCATCCGATTTGAAAGTGTTCCTTTATATACAGAACCAAAACTCCCTGTATCGAGTAGGTTGCTTTCACTAAATGCATTTGTTGCTTGTACAAGTTCTTGATATGAAAACCCTATCCATGAATGAGTCATTGAATCTACTCGAATTGGTACCGCCATATTGACTTTCCGACATCTTATCCATACAAAGGCTGCCACAAGTATTGCAAATGCAATTGACAGTAAGATATATTTCAGTAAATCCAAACTTTTACTTGATTTGTGAATGGCTTAAGTTTTGTATGGCGGGACTTGGAATTGAAGCGCCCCACACAACCCGTAGTTTTGCATGAATGATTTAGCATTGAAGTTTGCAAAATGCCCTCTTGTATGAATTTCTCCTTGTAATCTATTGAAGGAGAGATTCAAATATTGAAGATACCTAAGTGCCTCTAGTGATTGAGGAATGCCTCCAGATAAATTGTTGATGGATAGATCCAATAATTCCAAGCTTATAAAGTTGCCGAGTGATTGAGGAATAAATCCTTGTGGTTTATTATGTGCCAAGGAGAGAGTAACTAATGTTTGGGCTCCTCCAATGCTGCTTGGGATTTTGCCTGATAACTGATTCCATGATAAATCTATATCTGTTATGACCTTCAAATTTCCAATATCTAGTGGTATGTAGCCACTGAAAGAATTTGAGGACAAGTTTAGACCGAGGATATCACTAAGGCTCCACAAGGTTAAAGGTACTGTGGAAGTCAAATTGTTGGAGTCCAAGTAGAGATGTCTTAGGGTTTTTTGTTCACCCAAGCATGTTGGTATTGGTCCATCTAGCTTATTGTCACTTAGATATAAGTCTCCTAAGTTCTTCAACATACAAAGCTCATTTGGGATGGTGTTCTGTAGCCTATTGTGTTCAAGATACAAGCGTTCAAGGCTTTCTAACCTTCCAATTGTTACCGAGATGAAGCCAGTGAACTCGTTGTCATCTAGACTTATGACATTCAAGCCACTTAAGTTGCCAATGCCAATGGGAATTTCCCCCTTAAGTTTGCATCCAAATGCTTCCAACTGTTGAACAGAAGTGGAGAGATTCCCAAAGGAAGCCAGGGGGATGCCATTGAATTGATTCAATGCTATTCCCAGCATTTCCAAATGTCTACAATTTGCTAGGGAGGCAAAAAAACTTAATTCAAGAGAAGAAGATTCTCCGGTGAGATTATTTTTAGAGATTAGGAATCGACGAAGATTTCTTAGATTTCCAAGTGTATTGGGTATGGAGCCAGTGAATGAGTTGGTGACCATGTCTAGGATGGTAAGTTTAGACGCATTAGAGATGAAGCTTGGAATGGTTCCACCGAGTTTATTTTAGCCTAGATAAAGTGCTCCAAGATTGGGAAGCCCGCGGCCGAGGGTAGAAGGAAGGTGGCCTGAGAGTTGATTCCCGTGCAGGTCAATGATTCTTGTTGTTGACATGTTGAAGATTTTAGAGGGAATTATGCCAGTTAATCCTGCGTAATGGATACTCAATCTCTCAAGATTAGGGTTACCAATTTCTCCTGGTAATGCACCTGCACAAAATGTGAAATTTAGCAGTCATGTAAATGACTAAAAGTTTGCTCAATTTTAAATGAGTAGTGTATACAATGAAATGAGTAGTGTTGTCCTAACAATCATGTGAAAAATAGAAGGATTGAAGGGGATTTGAGGTTAAACTTTATAAAAATATAGAAACATTGGAGGATGTTGGATTTGTGGAAGAAAAAGAAAAGCGAAGAGAAAACTATATGAAATAGATGGAAGCTTCTTTTTCTTCTTTTTTTAAATATTATTTCTCTTTAATTTTCGTTTCTCTTCACAAAACCAAGATCTAGAGAAACTATACGCTTCATTTTTTGCTGATTAGCTTGATATGATTTGTTGGATCTATTTCCTAATAGCTCAAAATTTTAGGACAATTGGTTGCTTAACATGATATCAAAGTTCAGATTGGAGAAAGTATCGGGTTTAAGTTTCTCAATTTGCATTTGGCTCCTGATTGTATTCCGTCTCTCATTTGCATTGTTCCTTCTCTATGTATAGATAGATGTTTGCATCTCCACATATGAGATAGGGTTGCACTTGAGAGAGAGGGTATGTAAGATGAGATTACACATGAAAGCGAGTGTTAAATAAATTAATATACATTGTTTGGTACCTGTCAACATGTTGTCACCAAGATATAAATATCTTGGCAATGTAAGATTTCCAATATTCTTAGATATGCTTCCTGTGAAATTATTAACTGACAATGATAGGCTTTGAAGCCATTTGCATTTCCACAACCCAGGTGGGAATTGGCCAGTAAGCTGATTGGAAGTAAGTAGTAGCTGTTCAAGAAAAGGGAGATCATATTGAATATCCAATGGGAGGCTTCCAGACAAGCTATTGTTTGTGAAATCAATTACTCTCAATGAAGACATGTTTAAGATCAAGTATGGAATGGGCCCTGTAAGAGAACCACCTTGTGCATTCAATACCTCCAAATTGATAAGATTGCCCATATCTGATGGAATTCCACCTGCAAAGTTGTTGAATTTGGGGTATGATATGATATTTTTACAACCACAAAGTAAAAGAGAGACATTATTGGGTTAGTATGTAGAGTTTCAAAATGGTTTGTGGGTTCCATTTAATTTAACAAAGCAGTTTTTTTTTTTTTTTGGGGGGGGGGTCAATTGATAGGATTTACAATATCAAGATAATTACATCCTGATAATAATAGTCCAACAACTATAGAAACCCAATAAAGAACTTTTATAATGAGAAAGAAAAATAACCAATCTAAGTCAAACAACAGAAGAAAAAGTTTCCGCAAAGAAATGAACAATGTAATAAAGACTTCTGTTAAAAAACAAACTAAACCTTGGTGAACTGGAAGGAGATCGGGGCTAATGGAAAATATTATTTTGATATTGGAGAAATTCTTTTTTCAACTGTGTTAAAAGGCAAACTCTGACATAACGAATATGTAATTTTTAGAATCACTTATAATAATAAACGTCAAGGTATTGGTAATTTGCCTAGAAAAAAGAGTAAAGAAAAGAAGAAATTGTTTTTATGGAAAGTTCTCATAACAAGGATCAAAGCCTAGGAGGCAGAGTGAGATTACTCATCAAACAACATATTGTTGTTGCCCATCTAGAAATTGTACACATTCATCCCAATCCTGAATACTCTCAAAACATAGTCATCCAAAATATAAACAACCAAAAATAACTTCATAAAATAAGCCAGAAATAAGCTCAAACAAAGAGTATGCTTTTGCAAAGATAAAATTCTAAGCTTAGCCTATAATATAGTTGGAGCAACAGACAAATCCTTCAAGTTTTTTTGTTTGTTTTTGAAGCCTTAGTAATCGTACCTTTAAAGTCATTATACCCAATATATAACTCCTTAAGCATAGTCAAGTTGCCGATTTCTCGAGGAATGCTGCCATTGAAATCATTAAAAGATAGCGATAGATATTGAAGCTCCCTGCATTTGTACAAACTAGATGGAATTTCGCCGCAGATACATAAAATACTTGCAGATTAGGAAGATGGTCACACGCATCCACAGGAAGACTATCATACAAGTTATTATAGGTGAGAGCAATACTCTTCAACGACGACATGTTGAAGAACATAGTAGAGGGTATAGAACCCGTAATCTGATTGTATTCCAAATTCAAAATTTTCAAATTGGAAAGTTTACCAATCTCATCTGGAATGTTTCCTTGCAGATAATTTTGGCCTAAATCGAGTTCCTCCAGGTTTGAAATGTTGCACAGTGAAGACCTAATTGTGCCTGTGAAATTATTGCTGCATAGAAGCAAGTATTGAAGCTCTGGTAAATTACCAAACCATGAATATGAATTCAAATCTCCAGTAAGGTTGTTGTACCAAAAATTGACTTGTTTGAGTCGATGCAAACGAGACAAGTCCTCGGGGATTTTGCCTTGGAAATCGTTGAAACTGATGTCAAGTAAAAGCAGAAATGAGAGGTTGCTGAGGTGGGGGGAGAGCGAGGCAGCGAGAGCCATGTCGGAGAGATTCAAGGATGTGACCCTTTGGTGGAGGACACCACAGGTGATCCCAACCCAGTTGCAAACTGAGGTAGGGATGTGACCCTTTGATTCTAATTTGAAAATAAAAATGAAATAAAATGTCAATACCTTACCAAATCATGACTCTACAGTGTACATTTGTGTGTGAAGTATAAAGTAGTAATGTATAAATAAAATATTTGCTGAGCTAATTTTGATTTTACCATTTCAAAACAAAAGTCTTATCACGTGAATTTATAACACAGTTATGCTACATAGCTCGAATCTTCCCTTCCCCGAATCCCCCGAAATCAAAACGACGTTGTTTCGTTGTTTTGATTTTTTTTTTTTCAATAACGCAGAAGAAGAGGAACAAAGAAGAAGAAGAGGAAGAAGAAGAAAGAAGGAAGAGAAAAGGAAAGGAGCAGAGCAGAGAAAGAGAGAGAGAGAGAGATCATCTTCATCATCAACCAAAAATCAAACCCACCCCAACACATCGTCATCAACACAGCTTCATCATCAACAACAACAACATCTTCATCATCAACCATTCATCTTCATCATCAACAACATCATCAGATCCAAAAAAAAAAAAAACATAAAAAAGAATCAACCATTCATCTTCACCATCAACAACATCTTCATCAACATCACCATCATCATCATCAACACTAGCCAACAGTTTTATTCTTTTTCTGTAAAATTTTTACACAAAATGATATAGGGTGTTCAAAGTAATTTTTGGGTTCATTTAGTACTACTCGTATTTTGTGGTCTTTCGAAATAAAATTCCACCATTATGACACATAATTTTATAAATGTCACTGTTATATTATTATGGGCTGTAATAGTTTGACATTAATAAATATTTGATGTTTTTTTTTTTAAAAAAAAAAATTATTTTAAAATGATAAATTTACAATTTTATCATATTATTTTATATATACTACATCATTACACTATTCTATTATTATTATTATTTTTAAAGAAGTATACAACTTTTCACTAATATTCTGAAACGGGGGCTGTTGTGCCTGGCATAGTAGTCACTGTTGTGCGCTTATATGAGCTTATTTTGAGACTCGTTTTGATAATTAAAGCTGTTCATTTTTTAGAGTACATTGTGTCAAATATATCTATTAAAAATCAATTGATCGGACATTGTTAACATTTTCATGGACCCACATTTGTATTTATAAAAATAAATGACAAATGTGATTTGAAATATGAAACTGAATAAATCTAAGTCGATGAAAAGGTTAACGATATCCGATCAATTTGATCTTTTATACATATATTCTACTCAATATATTCTTAAAATAAACGATTTGAATTATCAAAACAGATCCTGAAATAGACCCATATGGATGCGCACCAGGGCTGTTGTCCAGGAGGCACAGTTGACGTAAAAAATTCAATAAATATCCAATTAAGTTATGCACCCTCTCTCTGGTGTAATTATTGTGAGCATTCAAGTTATCATATATAAGTGCAACCACCCTTTATTGTTATTTATTTTGGCATATGGTTAAGGAGGTCACATTTATTTTTTTGTTTTTAGTGTTTTTTTTGGGGAAATTATTTATAAGTCCTATTATGGGAACTTGTTTAATGTCGTGAAATTTCTTATAAAGTTTCAAGCCCTATTTAGATTAACGTGTGTTCCCAAATGTCCTATGAGTTGTGAATGAATGGTATTTGTTTACTATTGTACCCCTAATTTGCTTCAATATGTAAGTTATTGTATCATTCAAAGATATCATGGTGTTGGAGGGTTTTAGAAAGTGGATTCTGGAGGCTACGTCTGTGCGCGTGGATGGCGCATTGATCGCGAATTCCGGTGTAGTTTGAAAATGTTTCTTATTTGGATATGGATATAGCCGATGTCGTCGTCAAGGTTGGAGGTTGTGTGTTGTTTGATTCTTCCGATTTGGACTCCAATTGGCTGATTGGAAAAGGTATGGTTTTCATTTTTGGTGGGATTTGTTGTTATGTGGTGCTGTATGTTCATATTTCACTTTCGTTTTAACTAGTAACTACTACAAAAATAGTTAAAGGTCACACTTTTTTTGTGTGATGTATGTTATTTAATCACCTTTTAAATTTTGTCAAAGTGTGATCTTTGAGAGTGTGATTAAAAATGGTCACTTTTAATCACACTTTTTGAGTGTCATTAAAAGATGATTCCATTACATGTTTTAAGTGTGATTAATAATATTTAGATCATATCTTTTAAGTGTGATAATAACATTTAGATCACATCTTTTAAGTATGATTAATAACTAATAAAACCTGTGATAATAAACAATTAAATCATATATTTTAAGTGTGATTAATATCTAACAGAACCTATGATTAATAATGAGATAAGATCACACATTATATGCATTTCTCATCACAGTTAATACACACTATATATTATACTTTGAATCACAACCACATATATTGAATGAAATAACGTCATATATTTCATAAATGAAAGTTAAATGTTCGAAAGTATATACAAATGAATTAAATAATTTTTTTTAAAACTATGCTTACATATATTAAAAAATGAAAAAACTTGAAAAAGTAAGTTCTTGAATTCTTTGACCATATTTTGCATCTCTCTAAAAAAGTTCTAACCTGAAAAATGAAAACACAAATTATTTCAGAGATCACTAGAAGCATATAAATAAACTAACTATTTATAGAGACTGTTCTTGATTTCTATATAATCTTTTGTAGTTGTGTGTTCACATTAACTAATAGGCATGAGACACTACAAGAAATAACACATTCGGCGACTAATTTTTCCGACTAAACTAAATTTAGTCACCAAAGGTATATGCATTGGCTACCAAAATTTTGTTTGTCGCCAATGGTATACACATTAGCTACTAAACAATATTTGGTCGCCAAAGGTAAATTCTTTAGCTACTAAAATTATTTGGTCGGCAAAAGTCCACTATTTAGCTACTAAGAATAAATTTAGTCGGTATTGTCTTCACTTTTGGCAACTAATTACGTGTTATTCGTTAAAAATATCATTTTGGCCAACTAAAAATGAAGTTGGTCGCTAATTGCACAATGTTTAGATATTATAAATTTATTTTATTGGTATTTATTTCATATTTGGCTACTAATTGTGTGTTAGTCGTGTAAAATCAACTTTTGGGCGACTAAATGTTATGTTGGTTGCTAAATCTGCAATCTTTATCGACTATAATGTAGTAGCCAAACGTGACAAAAATTTGTGGAGGGAATATTAAAATTTCCATAAAAACATTAGCGACGAAAATGGACTTTTGGTCGGGAAAAATTGGGTGTCGTTTTATTCTTATTACAATACAATACAAGTCCATTATCCTCACTCTTTCACTCCCGCCTCTGTCATTGCTCTGTCTCCATCGCCATCACCGCAAGGGTTGCTCGATCATCATTTTGTCTCCCTCCTAGGTATGTCCTTTATTTTGCCTCTCTCTCTCTCTCTCTCTCTGTATCTTCCTCTCGATTTCTCTCTTTCTCTTTCTCGCTGTTTACACACACACAAACATACATGCATATATATATACACATACACACGCACAAATCATATATATACAACCTTGATCCCATGTATAATCGATTATACATTGGTACACTCACGCCTCTATGACTGCGTCTCACTCACGCCTCTGCCCTCTTCTCTATAGCTTTGTCTCCATCGCCATCACCGCAAGGGTTGCTGGATCATTGCTTTGTCTCCCTCCCAGGTATGTCCTCTATTTCGCATCTCTCTCTCTCTATCTCTCTCTGTATCTCCCTCTCGATTTGTGTCTCCTTCTCACTATCTCCTTGTCGATTTCCTTCTCTCTTTCTCTCTGTCTCTGTTTACACACACATACATACATATATATATATATATATATACACAAAAATCATATAGGAAATGCTGAAAAGTAGGGCATTGTTATTGAAATGTGATTGAAATTAAAAATTAGGGCAATGCTTGGGGTGAGATATTATTGAAATTAGAAAACAATGTTATTGAATTTGGGTGTACAAATTACAGAAATGTTGAAGTTAGGGCAATACATTACCATATGTTGTAAATTATAAATAAATAAACAAATAAAAAAGCAGTTTAATTTGCCTAGAATTGTGGGCATAAAAGAAAATCTAAAATATATAACCATGTTGGGTGGGTGCTACCTGTAGACATGCCCGCGGGGGACCTCGGCTACAGCTCGGACTCCCTTTCTGTGTGTTGCGGTTCTAAATCTTGAACCAAAGAGTCCAACTCTGGCAAATCGTTTTGAGAAAAACAGATTTTTTGAAAAGTAGTGCCAAACATGGACTGCTTTGCCAGATTACAGAGTCGCCACCTAAATATTTTTTTAATGGGGGAATTTAGGAAACCCTGACTCGGTGCCGAAGGCCACGTGTCCGTCATCACCAAATGTCTTGGCTCGGGAGCTTGGGTACGATCGGGGAAGGTCAGCTATGAGCACCCCTTTCGCCCGGTTCGAAGACCGGCCTCTACTAACCGTGATATCTGATTTTTGAAAACATTACATGCTCTTATACCGGTTATTAGCCTAGATTTACTATGTTATGCGCACAGCAAACAAGTATAGACTAGGTTGCCTAATTCGGAAATAATCATTGCATATCCGTTTGTTTTGAAAGCGTTTCGGGTTTTGCTACTCGCAAGTAGGCTAAAATACGGATTTCGATGAGTTTTCCAACTCAAGCAACCCAACCTCCACCCACAGGCATTCAAACAGTTTATCTCACATAAGCACTTAGCCGCATGGTAAGCATACTGTCATGGCAACATTCACACGCATGTGGTATGCTAAAGCGTAAATACTTACATCGTACTCCGTGCCAAACAAGAGACTAGTTAGCAGACATGCATGTCCCTAGGCCATGTTAAGTGGCTAATGCAACACAGGCAAGGATGCAATTTAGAGTAGGCTCGGCTAACCCTAAAATGGCACGTGAAATGCTACAACTATCACGTATTCGATTTGGAATTGAAAGTACGATGCAGCTTGTATGATGTACCGAGCCCGGTGCATGTAAACAAATGCATGGATGCACGCATGCATTGCATAAGGTATGCTAAAAATAAACGTGCCCTAATCTACCATCATAAGCAGGTAAATAAAAGGGAAGAAAGAAATGGGGGTTGGAAGACATACACACACTCACCCACACTTATTACAATTATGCCCTCACACAGAGGGACCAAAAGAATATACAGATAATTAACTACGCAAGCTAATTAAATATTACAAATTAATTAAATCAACAAATTAATTAATTAATCTAATTAAAGCAGTAAACCACCTCGGGGCGCGGGCTCAATGCACGCGCACTCGGATTCCGCTCGGAATTGCACTGCCATGCCTAGCCTGCCTCTGTTTTCCTTGCTCTGCCTTTCTGAAAACTCCCAAAGTCTCAGAACTACTTCTCAAGGCACTGGGGGATACCACCGGCTGAGGGGAAGCACCACCGGCTGAAGTATGTGGCCATCGGCACAAAATACATCCATCGGCCATTGATTGATTGCCGGTCGGCACTAAATACTGCCGGCCGGCAGTGAATTCCTGCAGAACCTGCAACTCACAGCAGCAGAGGGCAGAATCTTGCATGGCAGCTCAATTCAAACAATGTATGCACCAATCATGCCCCTTTTCATATTTGTGACTCAAAGGGACATGTGCCTCGATTCTCGGGCCACCAATCACGCATTTCCATGCATGATGGCCTAAAGAATCGAGTGCGCAATTTTCATGTCAAATGAAATGCAAACTAAACAATCAAAAAGCCCAATCCCCATCACCAAATCAAGGGACAAGACATGCATGCAAGATGCATTTCAACCTAATCATGTTAGCTAGGGATGCAATATGAGCATGTGGACAAACAATGCAAGCATACAAGTATACATGAGGTAAGCATGCAAACAAGTAAATGATGGTCTTAAACATGACTTAGGCAACTCCAAATAGGCCTAAAATCAGTGGCCAAAATGCCCAAAAATGGAGGCTAAACACACACACACACACATGCATATGTTAAGACTTAACACTTAGGCACTAAGTAAGCAACCCTCATGCACACTTGAAAGGGGATATCATGGACACTTAGCATGCATCATAAGCTTTAAGAATCATGTCATAGAAGGTTCCAAACCAACTAAATAAACCAAGTAAAGCATGCAAAAAGGCCCAAGCATTCAAGGCTCACCAGAGAGGTAATGGACTACACTTAACACAACCATACATGGCATGCATTAGGCAACCAAAAACAGAGTTTTAACACATAAAACTAAGTCCAAAAGACCACTTAGATGGCACCTAAGTGACTCAAATTCAAAGGCATGCACAATGGCCAAAACAAAGGGCATACAACACATGCTCTTTCAAAGCTTCAAAGAGGCATGCAAGGCAAACATATGAGCATGTTAAATGGACTAAGATAACATGGCAAATGGTCTCAAACCATTGAAATGATGCAAACAAGGCATGCTACACATTCATGCTCAAGGCTAGCAAGCCTAAAATGCAAAGAGGCTATACTAAGCATGCCAAGACCAACCCAAACACTTATGGACAGACCTAAAACATGTCAAGATGAGCACAAAATCTTCATGAATCTAAGCCTAAAGCATGCTCAAATTAGGGCTAACAACCTAAGACGTGTTAAGGGATTTACAAGGCATTACATGGCAACTATGCTAAGCATGCATAAGGGACCAAAACCAACACACAACATGATTATATCATGGCATAATAAACATAAAATGCAGCCTAGACATGCTCAACACACACTCAAACAAAGGCTTCCTCAAGAGGCCAAAACTTGTCCTTTTCAAGGACAACAAGGAGAGGGGGTGGCCCTCTCCTTCTTGGGACTTCAAGGCATCATCTTCACCGCTGAAATCCCTCAAGATTTCAGTGGTGAAGAGACCCCAACACCAAAATCCTGGAGCTCTCACAAAATAGCACAAAAATGAGGCCTTTCAAGGCCTAAGAGGGGCTAAACTTCCCCAAAGCACAAAGCACCCTTAATAAACTATCAAGAGGACTAAAAAACAGAACTTTTTTGTGTGAAACACCAAGCACAAAAACAGTTCAAAGATAGGTAAAAATGGAGTGCAAGAATGGGGTAAATAAAGTAAGTTTCTCACCCTTGTTGACCTCCTTCACAAGTGTTGATGTTGTTGCTTCCTTGAGCTCCAAACCAGTCAAAAACACCAAGAACAACCTCTTGGAACCTCAGTAGCCAAGGAAAGGTGAAACACTAGGTGTTGATGTGTAATAATGAAACACAAACACCTAGTGCACAAACAAGAGAGCAAAAGAGAGATAGAATAGATATAGAATTCAAACCCTAAAACCAGAGCTTCTCTCTGTCTTTTCTTCTCTAAAATGTCTAATTTCTCTAACCCTTGAGCCAAGAGAAGAGAGCCTTCTCTTATAGGCAACAAAGCTTACAAGCTAAGTAAACCAAAGGCTCATCCCTCCATACACGTGTATGGAGGGGAAACAAATGCTATACAGCTGCTGCAAAATATCTCAAAAAGCAACTGCACAGTAGTCGCAGGGCAAAATTGTCATTTTGACAAAATTGACTGCCGACCGGCACAGAAGAGTGCCGACCGGCACAATATAGTGCCGATGGAAACATCAACCAGCCGGTGGCCTCTAGCCACTGCCGGTGGTGTGTGGGGATACCTCACAAGGCATTCCCTGCCCCTCCAAGGGAAAGCACAAGTGTTTGGTGCAAAACCAGACACAAAACGGTCAAGTTCGGAGATCCTGAGGCAAGGTGCGTAGCCGAGAACTCCGGGAACTCCAAACGAACACGAACATGGATAATCACCGAGTGTTCAAGCGGTGACGTCCAGGTCTTGAGGACGGTCAAAAATGAGGTGTCTACACTACCACCATTTTGTTAGATTATTAGTTTTGTTACAGTTAGAATGTATTAGAGGATTCATCTCCATTCTTGTGCCTTTTACATGGCTTGCTAATAATATTATTGAATTGCTTTAATGATGAGAAGTGTAAAGTTTTCCAATCAGCTAGGCATTTGATAGCTTTTTATCCATTGTTTTAATAGATTAATGAGTTGCCACCTTTATATGTATGATTAAACTTATATTTTAGCAGTTTATGTTCTACCTTTTTGAAGTCAACAAAGTTCCTCCTCAGTGAGCCTTATGTTAGAATAAGACAAATGTGTTACTATTTCCCTGGCTTGTTCTTGAAACATTTGTTCTCACAAATGTGTTCAAATTTCAATGAAATTGTGTTCACTGCCGGTTGCTCCTGTGCAGCCCACATTCCCTATTATCTGTATCCTTTTCTTAATACAACAATCAAATCAAGGCCATTTGAAAACTTAAGGCTTACTTCCTTAGGTGTCATCGGAGCTTTGGTGAAGGTGCTTCTTCCTGCTGACATATATTTGGCTGTGTGTTGTCATGACTATTCCTATTCTTTTTATGTAATAGTGTGAACCATTATATTTGGAGGTGAATATGTTTATTTAAAGTTGATTTATGTACTAAATTTTAAATAAAAATCAGTTTAAAAGAACAATAATTAACTACTATTGACACCGTTGAGAGCATGAAAGGAATTTGATTCTTTTGATATATCATTCTATTATTGACCATATGGTTTCAGTAGTAATAGTGCTCTACTAGTTATGCTGTCTAGTGGTGCAAAATTAGGGGTCATTTCTTAAATTAAAAGAAACTAATTACTCAGTTCACGGTACAAATTGTTTCATTTGGTCCCACCCTAAAATAGATTTATGTGACAAGCCAAACAGTGAATGAAAAAACAACATAATCTATCTCAACTTGAAACACGTGTTCTCATTTGTTCCTTGGTTAATCTTTGCTTGAGTTGTAGGTGACAAAAAATGGACAAGAGTTGGATGACGATAAATAACAGGCTTACAAGTAAAGAGTATCAACAAGGGGTGAAGTCATTTCTTGATTTTGCTACGGCAAATTTAGGCGTAGAGGATGAAATTAGGTGTCCGTGTGTCGATTGCATTAATGGCACAAAATATAGTAGACAAGTTGTGTGGATGCACTTGATCCGTAGAGGAATGGCATCTTCGTATATAACTTGGGTGCACCATGGGGAACATGTTCCTGTGTCTCATCCTAGTGTGTCAAATGACTAATGTAGAGGTAGTGGCGAATGTATGACAGATATCGATGAGCCGCTCATGGGTGAATTGCCTATTATGTTGGAAGAAATTTACGTGAATAGTCTTATGGATGATCATACCAATAAGGAACCTAATGGTTTGGAGAGGGAGGATTTGCATAACTTCATTAGGTTATTCGAAGATGCACAACGCAAAGTTTACCCGACATGTGAAAAGTTCTCTGTGTTATCATTCGTCATTAAGATGCTTCATGTGAAGGTATACAACAAATGGAGCAACAAGTCATTTGATATGGTTATGCAGGTATTCAAGGACATTCTACCAGAATGTGATTAAACTGTTCCATGGACACTCTATGATGCTAAGAAGTTCTTACGTGACTTGGGTTTGGGATATGAAACCATTCATTCATACAAGAATGATTGTGCACTATTTTGGAAGGAGAGTGCAAATTTGGAGAAATGCCATATATGTGACGAGCGTAGATACAAGTTGAATGATGATGGTGGTAAAAAGATTCCACACAAGGTATTGTGGTACTTTCCTTTGACACCGAAGTTGAAAAGACTGTATATGTCCAAAAAATAGCCGCAGATATGATATGGCACCATGAGAAACGTGTGGATGATGACTTATTAAGGCATCCAGCTGATGGTGAAGCATGGAAGGACTTTGATAAGCAACATCCGACGTTTTCTGATGACTCTCAAAATGTAAGACTAGGGCTGGCAACAGATGGTTTCAATCCATTTGAAAATATGAGCACATCATATAGCATGTGGCCCGTAATCTTAATGCCTTACAATCTCCCACTATGGAAGTGTATGAAAGAGCCATTTTGCATGATGTCATTGCTTATTCCTGGACATTCGGCACCTGGAAGAGACATTGATGTGTACTTGAAACCATTAATAGAAGAATTGAAGAATTTGTGGGAGCATGGTGTGCAAACATATGATGCATCGAATGGGCAAATTTTTAGAATGCATGCGGCGGTAATGTGGAGCATAAATGACTTCCCTGCATATGATAACATGTCTGGGTGGAGTACAAAGGGTTACTTGGCTTGCCCTAATTGTAACAATAATGCATCGTCCCAGGGTTTATGAAGTAAAACAGGGTATATGGGTGCTCGTCGCTAGTTGCCTGAGAACCACACTTGGCGAACAAGTAAGCTCTTCAACAGTCAATTTGAGTATAGGTTCAAACCTTTGGACTTATCGGGGGAACAAATACTAGAGCAAATTGATTATGGGACTTACAAGTCGTATGGAAAGCACCCACAAAATCGAAAATGACAAAGGAATGAAAATCTAAATTTGAATTGGACCAAGAGAAGCATTATGTTTGACTTTCCCTATTAAAAAACGTTGGAGCTTCGACACGACCTTGATGTCATGCATATTGAGAAGAATATATGTGACAATGTTGTTGGGACACTTTTGAGCATAGATGGAAAGAACAAGGACACGGACAAACCACACTTAGATTTGGAGGACATGAGAATACGTAAAGAGTTACACTTGAAGAGGCGTTCTAATGGGTCCTTTGAGAAGCCTCCCACATTGTACACATTGTCTCTGAAAGATAGAGAAGGCTTTTGTGTTTTTGAAATCAATTAAGTACCTGATGGCTATGCAACAAATATCTCCAATTGCGTGTCCGCTCAAGTTGGTAAATTATCTGCCCTCAAAAGTCATGACAGTCATGTCCTTATACAATGACTTCTTCCAATTGGGATGCTTGGCTACCTTACTAAGGAAATTGGAACGACACTTTTTGAGTTGGGAAATTTCTTCAAATAGTTGTGTTCAAAGACATTGAGGCGTTTAGATTTGGAGAAATTGGATGAACAAATCGTACTCATACGTTGTAAGCTTGAGAAGATTTTCCTGCCTGCTTTTTTTGATGTCACGGTCCACTTGGCAATTCACTTGCCTCAAGAGGCTATGCTTAGAGGCCGAGTGCAATATCGATGGATGTACCCAATTGAGAGGTATTAACTTAACCCTCTTATTAGTGTCAAATTTTAATCAACGCTTTAGTGCTGATATAAAGATTGCAGTATAACATTGTCATCGGCTTGATCGTTAGGTTGCTTGGCTATCTAAAAGGGTTTGTGGCCAACAAAGCTCATTCAGAAGGTTCTATTGCCAAGACCTACATTTCCAAAGAATGTACAACATTTTGTTCAATGTATTTGGATGGAGTTGAAACATTGTTTAACCGCCTAGAAAGGAATTATGACATGGGTGACTATGGCCCAGGGTTGGCGGTATTCACTCAAAATGTCTGTCCCTTTGGTCTAATGACAAGGGCGTTCGATGTGTCCGTAGCTGAACGTGAGATGGTTCATTAGTTTGTCCTACACAATAGCACAAAAGTGGAAAAACACATAGAGTATGAATCCTTCAAACGTATTTATAATGTTATAGTTGTAAATTGATTAGTCTTTATCTTAGTAAATATTTTTGAATCACATTTCTTGTAACTAGGGAGCACAAGAATTTGTTACAACAAAGAGACGGTGCATTTGACATTGAAAATAGACAACGCAAAGAATTCCCTAAATGGTTCAAAGATTATGTAAACTAGTATTCTCCTCATACAATCAATCGTACATTACGTTAATATTGTGCATGCTTATAACATGACACATGTTCTTCATGTAGATGAATGAATTGCGGAGCCAAGTTTCCCCCGAAGCAACTAATGAGATGTGGTCATTAGCCAATGGTCCTAGTGACTTAGTGAACACATATTCAGGATGTATTTGTAATGGTATCTGTTTTCATACTATCCACCGTGACAACCGTTGTAAAAGTCAGAATAGTGGATTAGTCGTGGAAGGGGAGCATGAAGGCCAATTGATACACTTCTATGGATACTTGTGCAGAGTATGGGAAATGAACTATTTGTTCAGACGTCGGATTGTATTGTTCCAATGTGAATGGTTTAACACCAGTAGTAGCAGAACTATGCGTGTAGAACCACATTTGACAACAGTTGATGTAAGAAGTCGATGGTACAAAGATGACTCATTTGTATTACTAAGTCAAGTTGAACAAGTATTCTATGTTAATGACACCAAATTAGGTACCAATCGGAGAGTCGTAGAAAAGTTTCAGCATCGAGAAATTTAGGATGTGCCAGAGATGGGTGACGTACAACCTGATGATATGTTCCAACAAGAAGAAACCACCGAGTGTAACAAGCCCGCAGGGGACCTCGCTACAGCTCGGACTCTCTTTTGTGTTGCGGTTCTAAATCTGAACCAAAGAGTCCAACTCTGGCAAATCGTTTTGAAGAAAAACAGATTTTTGAAAAGTAGTGCCAAACATGGACTGCTTTGCCAGATTACAGAGTCGCCACCTAAATATTTTTTAATGGGGGAATTTAGGAAACCCTGACTCGGTGCCGAAGGCCACGTGTCCGTCATCACCAAATGTCTTGGCTCGGGAGCTTGGGTACGATCGAGGAAGGTCAGCTATGAGCACCCCCTTTCGCCCGGTCCGAAGACCAGCCTCTACTAACCGTGATATCCGATTTTGAAAACGTTACGTGTTCTTATTCCAGTTATTAGCCTAGAATTACTATGTTATGCGCACAGCAAACAAGTATAGACTAGGTTGCCTAATTCGGAAATATCATTGCATATCCGTTTGTTTTGAAAGCGTTTCGGGTTTTGCTACTCGCAAGTAGGCTAAAATACGGATTTCGATGAGTTTTCCAACTCAAGCAACCCAACCTCCACCCACAGGCATTCAAACAGTTTATCTCACGTAAGCAATTAGCCGCATGGTAAGCATACTGTCATGGCAACATCCACACGCATGTGGTATGCTAAAGCGTAAAATACTTACATCGTACTCCGTGCCAAAACAAGAAACTAGTTAGCAAACATGCATGTCCCTAAGTCATGTTAAGTGGCTAATGCAACACATACAGCATGTGATTAGGATAGGCTCGGCTAACCCTAAAATGGCATGTGAGATGCACTTTATTTTGATGCACATATTCAAAGTTGGAATTGTAAATGCGATGCAGTTTGTATGATGTACCGAGCCCGGTGCATGTAAACAAATGCATGGGTGCACGCATGCATTGCATAAGGTATGCTAAAAATAAACGTGCCCTAATCTACCATCATAAGCTGGTAAATAAAAGGGAAGAAAGAAGTGGGGGTTGGAAGACATACACACACCCACGCACACTTATTACAGATTCGCCCTCACTCGGAGGGACCAAAAGAATAATACAGATAATTAACTACGCAAGCTAATTAAATATTACAAATTAATTAAATTAACAAATTAATTAATCTAAGGAAAAAACAGTAAACGCCTCGAGAGGAGAGCCAATGCAGCACGTGCTCGCGGTCCTGCTCGGAATTACACTGCCATGCCTAGCCTGCCTCTGTTTCCCCTGCTATACTCCTCTGAAGACTTCCAAAGTCTCAGGAATACTTCCTTGGGAACTGGAGATCATCACCGGCTGCACAGAACTTCCACCGGCAGTGGATGAGCTCATCGGCACTGAATTGATCCATCGGCTGCAAATTGACTGCCGGTCGGCACTAAACACTGCCGGCCGGCACCACAAAATACCTGCAGAACCTGCAACTCACAGCAGCAGAGGGAAAAACTTGCATGGCAATGCAATTCAAGCAATTTATGCACCAAACACATTCCTTATCATGTTTATGACTCAAAGGAGGATGTGCCTCGATTCTCGGGCCACCAATCACGCATTTCCATGCATGATGGCCCAAAGAACCAAGTATGCAACTTTGATTTCAAATGCATGCAATCCATAGAATCAAATAAGGGTGCCAAACCTCCATCAAACTTCACTTCAAGAGGCCTAGCATGCATGCCAATGCAATGCAACCTTGAGCATGTTATCTATATGCAATATGGACAGTGCAAGGCACTTATGCAAA
>JAPPVO010008233.1:0-43716 GCA_030407325.1 Camellia japonica | reverse complement strand
CTACTGTTTAAGCCGACAAAACTGATCCCTCAGCTTCTCCCTAGCAGCTGAAGACAAGAACTTCTCCTAGAAGGCGGTCACAAAAGCCTCCCATGCACCACCCACATTGCCCTTCTCGTACTTCCACCATTGACCCGCATCACCCTTCAATTGGAAGGATGTCAAGGTCACCTTTAAACCCCCGTCCTCGATGCCAAGCATCTCGAACGTCTTCTCCATCTGTTCCAGCCACTCATTAGCCTTAAGTGGCTCTTTCGGATCTCCAACAAATTCGTCCGGGTTAGACCGGAAAAATTCCCTCTTCAAGAAAGAAGGCCCTGCCTCTGCAACCTGATGCTCAGCTCTGAGAATACCCAAAGCTCCCGCTATCTCTAGGGCCAAGGCACCCATAGCCTGCTGACCCACTGGCTCGGCCACATTGGCTTGACCAACTCCCTCCTGTATTGCCGGAACATCATCCGGTAAAGGCACCTCCTGCCTCCTAGGCCTACCACGCCTACCACCTCGTCCTGACATCCTATTAAAGGTAACAAAGACGTTAGCACATTCATAAATGTGCTGAAACTAAACACCCGCGTCCTAATGCATGGACAACTGTAATTCACTCCACATAAGCACATAAACACATAAGCATTTACGAATTTCATTCTTGGATAATGACAGTCCCAAGGCGTTACTAGAGTTCCGGTCAGAAACAACATTGATCAAGTGCTTTTCCAACAAGACTTACAGGAACCCAAGGATCCAATCGATATCCTAGAAACTAAATCCCATACTCAAATAATCACATAAACATGTTATCAATTAAACACGTAGCATATGACACTACCTCTAAGTCTCTATCAAGCGAGATAAACCCATTGTGATACTAATCACTTCCCACGTACCCAAGGTATTCGAACCCGGTACGCTCTGATACCAAGTTGTAACGCCCCAAAAATAACACATAAATCCCATCATTTTAGACATGCAATAGTATAAAGGAATCAATGCTTTTCCATTCATCAGAGTTGTTCATACAACCATATTACATGTTAACAGCTAAAGCAATTGCCCTACAGGCTTACAGCTTTCCAAGTTAACACTTGGTACACAAAAGAAGAGTACTAACTCTATACAAAATAAGCCCTTGGCTTGATATACATGTATTACAAACAAAATAATCAAAAGAAAGTCTTCAACTTTCACATCCATCCAAGCTAAGTCCTTGGAGGTGGCATGCTACCTGTACCTGAAAATAATGTCCCATATAAGGTGAGCCAACGCCCAGTAGAGATATGCTAAACACAGTATAAGCAATAACCAAGACATTGGTAATTGATAAATGTTTAATTCCCATAAATCAATTCATAACCACAGGTTTCATGTTTCATTTCGTCTTCCATTTCTCATCTTACAATAGATAAACATACTAGTTGTATCAACATCTCGACAGATAAGCATACACACAATATCCACATTTCAACAGATAAGCATATTAGCTCTATCAACACTTCCAAGGATAAGCATATGAGCTGTATCAACACTCCCATAGATAAGCATATTAGCTATATCAACACGTTAACTGACAAGCATATGAGCTGTATCAGTAGAGTCCATCCCCTATCTCTCCCAAGCAACATCCGGTTTAGAGGTCCATCCCCTATCTTTCCCTAAACCGTGGAGTACATCCCCTATCTCTTCTCACACACACACACACAACGTATATACACATAGGTCATATACTCAATCAATCAATACATAACATCAATGTATTCTATCAACCGTCATACTCTATGACATATCCAATTGATTAGTTTTAGTTTACCTAATCATCATGCATTGTCTACAACAATCCAAACTACCCTCCACCGGTAGCCCAAGCAATTATTTCTAAACAAATGATAAAAGCTCCAACAGATAAATTATCAATGTTTTCAAAAGTGAGCGATTAATAAAACCAACTCCACCATTTCATAATATAATGAATCAATTTCATTAATTCCAATTCGATTCCATAAATCCATAACTTCCCAAATTAATTATACCAATTAATTTATATACAAATTAGGGCTTTCTTTCCCAACTCTCAATATTAACCCATAGGTTCATATATTAACAACCAACACCCAAATCATCATTTTGAGACCCAAAATACAAGTTTAAGAATCAAAATAACAAACCCTCTATTATAACATTTTGAAACCCTAAGTCCCAAAATCAACCAACTTCAACACTTTATCAAAACAACCAAAAGTCTATGTCAAAGACCATAATAGTGAGTAGGAATCCCTACCTCAAAAGTTGACACCCAAGGAAGAAGATGACGAAAACAAAGTTGCTCCAAATCACAAGTTTTACGGATCAAAAGGTAGCCCTCGACGATCAACAACTTTTTTGTAAAGGCCAAAGATGAGCAAATCACTCCTACTAGATCAATACCTAGAGAGAAGGTAGAGTTCTAGAGTGAGGAGCTCAACAATGGTGTTTTTGGAAAAGTAGGAGAGAGAAGAGAATGTGAAAAAGTGATTTAAAATGTCAAAACACGGAGCTTTAAACCAGTCGCCCCGCTCGAGCGTCCAGACCCCTGCTCGAGCGGCACTCACAGACTCTCGCTCGAGCGTCCAATCCGCCGCTCGAGCGGTGAATACGCACTTTTAGTACTTTTGTAGAACCAGGTCCCCGCTCGAGCGTTAAACTCCCCGCTCGAGCATAACACACAAACTCCCGCTCGAGCGTCCAAACTCCCGCTCGAGCGTCAAAAACCCCGCTCGAGCGGACAAGCTACAACAAAGGCCCCGCTCGAGCGCCAAAAGCTCCGCTCGAGCGTAAAGGCCAAAATCTGGGCATCTAGTTTTGGTTCCTAAGCTCAACCAACCTGTTTTAAACCTGCCCAACACAACCTAAGACTCAAATACAAAGAGGAGGATTCAAACAAGATATACACAACAACTACCTCCACGGAACCTAAGTCCGGATACAACAAATACAGCAAGGGAATACCGGGATCGCTATAAAGAGTCATATGTATGGATTATTAATTCAATAGTCGTGCTACAGGCCTCGAATATCAAGGCCCGAATTTGTTTCAAATCGAGGCCTGAATTTGTTTTAAATTTGTTTAACTGGTTGTCCGGTAGATCGTTCGGCTGATCATCTGGCCGGTCGTCTAACAAAGAGGTTGACAGCCATTGTCCACAAGGTGACAACCACGGTAGACAAGTGCTTCACCCGGTCGTCCGGCTGGTCGATCGGTGACCACAAATTTGCGTCATTCGCACCTGAAGCTCTGAAGGCCTGAAGCATTAGTGTTAATTCAATTATGTAAAATCATATTAAACTGTGACTTTGTAATTATTTAATAAGTATATTAACAATTATGTCTAATAAAAATAAGTATTAAATAGAGAACTCAGACCATAAATCTAATTTTTAAACTTTTATGGTAATTACTTCAAGCACTAAACTCTTAAAGTTATAAACAAATGCATTTTCTGTTGGACAAATGTACCACTGTGTTTGTTTTATACTTAAAAACTTTGAAATTTCATAACTCGAGTTCTACATATCTATTTTTAATAAAACTGATATTTATAGATTCGTGTTTTTGAAGATCTTTTAAACAAGATCAATGTGGATTCTCCTTTTTGAGGTCTTTCAAGTAAGATCAATATTCAATGTGAAATTTTGGGGAAAAAAAAAAAGAAAAGAAAGAAGTTTTGTGGACTTTTTAAAAAATTAATAAAAAAAATAGAATAAATTTAAAAATTAAAAATAATAACATATTTGCTTATCTGTATATTTTTAAATCACTTTTAAATGAAAAAAAAAAAATTTAAAATGGGGACAAATAGATCTAAATATGGGGATAGATAGGTTCAAACATGGGGACATTTATGTATAGTTAAAAATATCACGACAGATAGTATAAAAAAATGGAGGGAGATAGGTAACAAGTGTATGGACATATAGGTTCAATTATGAGGACAAATAGGTTCCGATACAATGATAGATAGGTTAAAAATATGGGGATAGATATGTGCAGATATGATGATAAATAAGTTAAAAATATGGGGACAAATAGATCTAAATAAGTTCAAATATGGGTAAGCTTCTTTTTTTTTTTAGATATGGGGTACAAATTGTTTAAAAAGAGGCATATCTTCTATATTAAGCGTATTTGTCCATTTTTAAGACTAATTTGTCCATTTCTTTGTCATTTCAGCGTGTATCTATACATTTTCAAGTTAAAAATATATATATATATATATATATATTTTTCTATATCTCTCCCTATTTTATTTTATTTTATTTATTTTTAATGCCTTTAAAACATAAAAATACTACCAAATTATTATTTTTTATTTATGTTAAAATTTCAACAGGTCATAACTTTTCACTCGATGATCTATTTCCATGTAAATTTTTTATATCTATTCAACTAAAATAGCCAAAGACAGTTTCATCACTGATTTTTACGAGACAAAATGCTTCTTTCAGCATTGAATTTGAATTTTTTCACTTAAGTCATGAGATGCAAGATCGAAAAATCTATCTATTCAAATTATATATATAAATTCTATCTATTGATCTTGTTTTAAATATCTTGAAAATATGATTCCAGAAATATTAATTCTATTAAAATTAGATGTCTAGAACTCAGGTTATAGAATTTTTAAGTTTTTTAATACAAAATACACATAAAGGGCAAAGATATTAAGAATTGTCTTTCCCAGTCAGGGCATTCTAGACTTACCAACTAACAAATGTCATGTATATATCCTTATAACCAACAAAGATCAAAGTTTGGATCTCGTCTCAAAACACCGCATGTGATGGATATTTCATCAATTTTTCCTATTAAATATACATTGTATATTTATATAAATATGTTTCTTTTTATATTGATGTTGTTTGTAAAAATTATAATTATACTAATATTTGATAGAAAATGAATTGAATAAACAAACAAAACATATCTCATATATGTAGGGATAGCAACGGGTTGAGTTTTTTCCGATTTTGCATCAAATCTTTAATTTTAAACTCAACTATTTCAATGATAAATTTTCAAAATAAAAAAAAAAAGAAAAAGAAAAACTCAATATTTAATGATATAATTTCATATTTTACTCTAATCCTAACAATTTTCATCTTCATATCCCGATAATTTACCCTACCCTATCAATATTCTCCCAAAATTTTTAATATTAAAATCAGATGGACAGAAATATAATTAGATCAGATAATCTTCTCATTCCTACATATAAAGGAGTATATTGCTGGTGTGGTGCAAAGCAATGTACTTTCATGCTTGAGGTGTCGATTTTGATCCTAGCAGACTATTTTTTTCAGCATCTGATTATGCGTGTTTAAGTTCAACTGATGCAACCGTGTATTTTACCAGTTTTGTACAAAAGGGAAAATTACTTGTAAATGGAGTGGGGGAAATTTTTTACAAATAACATTTTAATTATTAAAGTGTATAAATTTTAACATTAATTTATAATTTTTTTTGGCAGCACTGTGCCGGTTTTTCGGTCCGATCCAATATTCTAAATATTAGTAAAATCTATAAATCAACGGTTAAAAATTATTGGAGACTAGTTTGGTTGGGTTTTGAATGGATTAATTATTAAAATAAAATTATGCGAGACTAGTCTCTCAACTTAAACATAATACTACTTCCACGTAATTATTTGAATGTTACTGATTGTTGGGCTCAAGGGTGGAGCTAAAAAGGGTCTAGGGGGGTCACGTGTCCTGAGTTTTTGGAATTTTTTTTTTTTTTGTAAACATAAAGAAAATATTTTAAATAAAAAAAATTATAAAAATATTATTTTAAATGTCAATGACATTTTTAAAATAATGAGAATAATAAAGGTTGTTTTGATTGAAAATAAAGTGACTACGATATTATTATTATCTTTGAAAATTTCAATATAATGGTGATGTCTATCACTATTGACATGTAAACATAATTAATCTCAATGAAAATATAGAATTTATTGAATTGTTAGCTATATTTGACATGTAACGCTTATCCTCCACGTGTTTCTTTATTATTGGCTGGTGATATTACATGTTAATAATAACGTGGTATGACTATTATTATAGCGACCCCGGTCTTTTTCCATTTGATTATTGTATCCGGACTTATGTTCCGTAGATTCCATTGTTGTATCATTGTTGTTGTTGTCCTTTAATTCTTTATTTTGAGTTATAGGATTTATTGGGCAGGTTATGTTACAGGTTGGTTGGGTTTAGAAACCAAAAGTACATGTCCAGTTTTTGGGTTGGTCGCTCGAGCGAGCTCTTCTTCGCTCTAGCGAGGTCTTTGATTTTGGTCCTTCGCTCGAGCCAGGGTCCCTTCGCTCGAGCCAGGGTCCCTTCGCTCGAGCGAGCTTTGCGTCCAGTACTTAGACCTGATGGATGTGTTTCTTGGCTCGAGCGAGCTTCCTTCGCTCGAGCGAGTGAGGTGTATGTTTTTGAGTTCTTCGCTCGAGCGAGCTTCCTTCGCTCGAGCGAGCTTCTGGGTTGCAGACCTGAAGCATCGAGTTTTTGGCTCGAGCGAGCATTTCTTCGCTCGAGCGATGATTTTCTGTGTCTGGTCGCTCGAGCGACCAGGTCTTCGCTCGAGCGAGCCTGTCAGGTATAAATACGCAGAAGCGTATTTTTAAAACAGTTTTCAGCCCCTTTTTGATTCTAAAACCCTAAAGTCCGACTTCTCTTCTTCTCTAAACACATTCTCTCCTAGGTTTGATCTAGTTAGGGTGGGTTTTTGCCCTAGTTGCTTTACAAATAAGGTAGAGGGGAGTGAGGGCTTTCATCTAATCTGAGAAATTCTTGATTTGGAGCACTTTGAGGTTTGGGCATCATCTTCATCTCCTTCATTCCGAGTTATATCTTCGAGGTAGGGATTTCCTACTCCATTTATATGTTTTAATCCTAAGTGTTGGTATTTTGGTATGTGGGGGTAGTTTGGTAATTTTGTAAGAAACCTTAGGGTTTTGGTTTAGATTAATTTGTATAATTAATTTAAAGGAATAATGTGGAATTTGGTTTAATTCATGGAATTGGGAAATTTAATGAATTGATGATATATATTTGGGGTAGTTTAATTATTTACCTTTGGGAATGTTAAATTTACATTCATTGATGTATTTATTTCTCGTTTAGAAATAACTGTTTTGGGCTATCGGTGGAGGATAACCATTGATTGTTGTAGACCTTGCATGCGGCTTAGGTATAACTGGAATTGAGTCAATTGTTTGACTGTTGAGTTAATACAGAACATTTGTGTATTAATTATGTGTTGTATATGGCAATTGTGTGTTTTATTGCATATGCATTGATTTTGGAGGAGATAGGGGATGAACTCCACGGTTTAGGGGAAGATAGGGGATGGACCTCTAAACCGGATTTATTGGGAGGAGATAGGGGATGGACTCCAGTAGCATCACTCTTATGTGTGCTTATTGATTAATAGATATATTTCTATTTATTGTGGATATGATACATCACTAAAATGTGTATCAGTTGGGAAGTATGGAAGTGAATTGGTTATGATTGATACAATACCAACTTGTGTATTTGTTGTGGTTAGGTCTAACTTAAATTGTTATTCCTGTTGAATTGGAAGTATTGTTAATAAAAGATGAAACCCCGTTGAGTTATTTGGCCAGGTTCTGAGCCATAAGTGGGAAGTAAAATGTGCCATAGACAGTGTGTCATAGGCAATGTAGACATTTGTGTCATGAAAATTATAACTTGATTGTAGAGTGTTAACCATGTATCAGATGCTAATGCTTTAGTTAATTCTTATGCTTGGTTTAGTATTTCTCTACTGGGCTGTGGCTCACCCTATATGGGAACTTTATTTTTCAGGTTCAGATGGTTCACTCCCTCCAAGGACTTAGCTTGTGAGGATTGGACTTGAAGATTTGTTTATTTATTCTATTTGAACAATGTAATCTTTCAAGCCTAGGGCTTTATCTGTTTTTGAGTTAGAACTCAGTGAATTGTGTCCAAGTGTTGGCTTGGCAAGATGTAAGCCCGTAGGGCATTTATTCTGATGTTTTATTTCATAATACTCTGATGAATGGATTTATATGATTGTTTTAATATAATAATGCATGTTTATATTATTTATTATGGGTTTATTTTGAGGGCGTTACAATTATATTGAATTTTTACGTATATTTTGTATAAAAATTACTTGATCATTATATAATTTATTTTAAAACTTTATATCTATGACTTTTTTTAGGTGATGTTTGGTTTTCCATTTTGGCTAAATAATCACCAAAGGACAAAAAAAAAGTCAAAAAATCACAAAAAGACAAAAAAAATCTACTATTCCAAAGCTAAAAAGCAAAAAAAGCCAATCAAGAATACCAAACGAACAAAAAAGTCTCAGGCTAAAAAAGTCAAAAAAGTCAAACAACCAACTAAAAAAAGTCATTGCCAAACGAAAGCTTAATATTGTCCATGATACACTAATTACAAATAACATTTTTTTTTTTTTTTTTATCTTTCTTGAAGTCAATAGTAAAAATTTATGTGAAATAATTTTGTAAAACTTTTTAATATTATAATTAATAATTGCCCCCCTGATTTAATTTCTTAGCTCCACCACTGGTTGGGCTCATAAACTTTACATACGTCTAGGCTGTAAATGTCACACCCCAAATCCGGGCATGACCGACAGTGGCCCACAGGGACTCAGCCCAAGGCACACGTAAACCTAAACATGAACCCAAAATCACAAAGAATAAATGTGATGATAGCCCATAAATAAATAAATCAAAACCCAATCCAGTGATAAGTCACAAGTATAAATGGCAAAACCAACCATAACCAACTTCTAAAAATATATACTAAATAGAACACAAATCGCTCACAAAATAAAATAATTCTAAATTAAAAAAAATCCAACCACAAAGTATGTACAAAACCCGACATAACAATCTAAAACAAACTAAATGAATGTCCTAGAGGTCCATGCAATTGAATCCCGCTACGCCATAAGTCTACTCTAAGTCCTTCTAACACCTGGAAATGATAAACAACTAAACCACCTGATAGCTCAGTGAGTAGCAACATGGATAGTAAATATAGTTTTGAAAACATGATTCAATTCCAAAATAAGATATATATCACATAAACTAGATTGGCATACAGTTTGGTAAAGACAATCTGTTTCAAAAAGAAGGCTCTACAGTTCAACAGTTAAAATACTCACGTCTCTCAAGAACATGATAAATGACAATTTCCACTTAAAACAGTTTATAACATGAACACCAATAATTTTTTTGGGTACCAAGAAATAACAAATAACATGCCACACAGTGCTCAAGGCTATAAGCCCCGTTGGATCCAATACCGAACTAAGAGTCATCCTCAGGGTGGCAACCTGGGCCTTTTCTCTAAGACGATCCGATTTAAGGTCACCTAGCCTAACCTAGGTCTTTTCCTTACAATCGTTGAGCACTAGAGTCATCATGGCCCAACCCGGATCTGTTCTCTAGTGGCTAGAGTCACCACACACAATGAAATAATTTCCTGGACTAAAATACACAGATGGTCTCAATAATCAATACACATCAGTTTCACAAAACATGGTAGTTCACCATTATAAACATGAGACCAAAACAAATAGTTTACAGTATGCCAAGTTCACACATGTTTCAGAAATAATTTGATTCCATTGATAATATAATAATTTACCAAAATAGTTTAGTCCTGAAACAACAATTAAATTTTCCAACAGTTCAGGGTAGGGAAACATTTATAAAAATATGTAGCATGAAACTACTCACCTGAAAACGGAATAATGTAATCCTCGAATAGAGTATAAAAGTCCAACTAGTGCCCTGAACCAAGTATGAAAACTACACGTTACTACTAATTTAAAAATACTAAAGAATAAGAAACAAAGTAACCCCAAACTAAAGCGTACTAACACGGCTCAACCCAACTCATCGTTACTCTTAAATATACCTAAGTTAATGTTCTTCAAGGTCTAAAATTACCCAAGACATGGGTTCCGATTGAAACTTAACTAAAAGTAAGTTTAGATAAAACAGAGTTTTAAACAAGTTTTCTCAATCTATTCGCTAACTTTGAAAATTACAAAACCCACTCCACGCTGTTCGAAAAATTCCAAAACCCTCCAGATATCAACTAATATATCCTAAGTTTCAAACCCAATTGGTTTTACTTGATTTTCTTATCAAAATAATTATTTACAATTAATTACACCCAAACAGGTTGTTTTCTGTAGCACTTTAAAGAAATTAATGATTCTCTTAATATACATGAGCAATCAATGCAAGACCAAATATTTAAGAAACTAGACTCGTAACGGTTCTAATGACACTGATATGATAATTTTCGGATCAATACCCAAAGAGAACGATGCTTCCGAACTTACTGTTTTAAATCAATTTTTTGGACAGATTTGAATGCATCAGTTTATATGGATTTTAACTCCCAAAAATTATGAGAAAATTCAGATATGAAATTCATTATGTAATTAATCTACTGTAAAAATTTCATTTCAAAATTCATTCGTTTGATATGATTTCTTAATTTCTAAAGTTTGCTGGCAGATTAATATTCTTAGGAGCAACATTATGAATTCAATTAAAATTTCTAGAATACTATTGCATACCCACACTGGCTCTTCAAAGGCCCACGACCTGCTAAAAAAATCAGTCCCCCAACATCATCTTTAGTTAATTCCTAAACTACAATATTGTGTGTATGAACTCTCATGAAACACTCCACCGATGTATACATCATCCTTGCAATATAATATTGGTTAGGCATAATAATATATCATCCATCATCTACCAAATTAATTAACCCACTGGATATATTAAGATAATGGAAGGAAGATGAGGAACAAAGGAAGAGAGGATTCAAAAGCTTACCTCCTTATTACGAAACCTAAGTCCAATACTTGGATTGTGATTGCTCTTCTCCCACTGTTTATCCCTCCTCCTCACTGCTGCGGCTGTGGCTGCTAGGAATACTAGGGTTGTTGACCACCAATGTTACCAAAAGTTTCTCTCAAATCTCTCTCTCTCTCTCTCTCTCTCTCTCTCTCTCTCTCTCTTCCCCCTCACGGCTGCTGTGATGGACAAATAAGAAGGTAGGGTTTTGTGTATATTTTTTGAATATTAGTGGTTGGGTACACCCAAAGCATGTGCAGGTCAAATAAATAAATATTATACAAAATGTTTAAATATGTTGTAAGCAACTCAAATGGTAAGACCATTATTTATCAAATTGTGGTCTAGAGTTCAAGTCACACCCTCTTCTCTGTTTATTTTATTTTATTTTTTAAATTAAAGACTTCCACCATAAATTTATTTTAGGTTTAAAATTAATTAAAAGACCCTCCAATAATATTTAGTTTGCACTTAAATATTCACAAGCAAAATATTTGAGATTGTAAAATAATTATTATTTAATTATTTATTTGATTTGTATATTCGGGTTCTCACAGTAAATGAGTCGAACCGAGTCTAGTTGAGCTTTAATATGTTTGGATTCATTTATTAAGATTTTAACGAGTTTGAACTCGAATGCGAACTCAATAAAAATTTAACGAATCGAGTTTAAACTAAGTTGGTTTAAACTTGACTCTGACTCGAGCGCTCGAGCATGTTCATAAACTTTAACGAGCCAAAAAAATTTGAAATTATATTTATATATAAGATTAAAAGTTAAATTAATTATATATAATATATATAAACGTACTAAAAAAAAGTCACTATCTTACTAAAATAATGATATCTACAACCACCATATTTATTCTATTATTTAAATAAATATTAAATGAACCAACTAATGACCCAAGCTAACGAGTTGAGTTTTGATATGTTTAGATTTGTTTATTAAGATTTTAACGAGTTCGAACTCGAATGCAATAAAAATTTAACAAACCAATTTGAATGAGTCCTTACTGAGTCAAGTTCGAGTTTGTTCACGAAAACGGGCTCAGTTGATTCATAACCCTACATCGTCTAATTAAAAAATAAAATATAAAAAAGGACGCAAATAAGAAATCAATCTCCTTTTTATTATTAATGAAACTTAATAGCTTTTCAAAAAAAATAACACACACATATATATATATATATATATATGATTCACACCAATGACGTAGACTATTTTTAATTGCCGAAAATGTTGTTTAATATGATTCCATTCCATTCATTTTGTCCATTGCTTCTTCACCCCATCCTCGTATTAGCTTCCTCCATTCGCATGCCCTCAAAAGATCTCTTTCACATTTATTGTCAAGACACATACAAGTTGAGAAATGTCATATTCTCCGATTTTTTTCACCCCTAATTACATCTCTAATGAAATAGCAAATAATATCAACTAATCAATTCTCTTTAAATTCTTTTTTTCTTTTTTCATATTGCTTGTCACCTCATTAGAATTGTAATTGAGGGTGATAAAATAGGGAATGTAGCAAAACTCCATACAAGCTTTGGTATGTTGTGCTATTACTCCTTAAATCTCCTTTCACTTGCTTCCAAGGAAAAATCATAAATCAATAGGTCAAAAAGAAATCTACTATAATAGTTGGGATTATAAACATATGAGATATAGAAAAATATTCAAACCCAAAGGCCTTATATTTTTTCTGCCCACTATTACTAGAGGTGTTCTTGGGCCTACATAGTCTCACCACGGGATTTATTTTAATAATTCGAATCACTCATATTCAAAGGCTTGTTGAGAAAATCATTCTTACAGAAAAATCAAATTGATCAGAATACTATAAATATATTATTAGATTATATTTGTCTTCAAAGTAATAAATGTTTCATGATCAAAATTATAATTGACATTTATTTTTTAATAACAAATGTGATCTAAACATTTGCTCAAGGTTATTTAAATAATTTAATTTTTACAAGAATGATCTTTTTTATGAGCTCTTTAATATAAACAATTTCAATTATCGAGGTGATCATTGTGATGAGCCCACAAATACCCAACAACACCTCTAACTCCTAACTATTATTTATAATCTCACCACGCCCATAGTGGTTGAAACCTACCAAAGTGAGTATCATTCCAAGCAAGTAATTATGTCTTGTGAATATTCTCTTACTTACAATGAATAAACCTGCCTATCCACATATCTATTTTTATAATCAAAAAATTAAAAAAATAAAAATTAAAAATCATTTTTATATGTGAGTTAAGGTGGTGTCTGATAAAACTGAAAATTAAAAACTGAAGACTGAAAATTGAAAAACTGAAAATTAAATATTGAAAACTAAATACAGAATTTTTTAAGCTAAAAGTTGCTTGATTAAAATTCAAGTGCTAAACTAAAATAAGTTGTTTGATATGTAAATCAAAATTTGAAATTTATTATTTTTAAATGTATATTTTAATTTTATATTATAATTGGTGGTGGTAGTGGTAGCAGTAACGATACTAGTGAGAGTAAATGATGATGATACTTATGGCAACAATAACAATGATAATGAATGTAGTGGTAGTAGTGGTGGTGATGGTGATGGTGGTACTAGTAGTAATAATGGTAGTAGTGGTGTTGTCATGATGTTGGTGGTTGTGGTTGTGGTGACGGTGTGGCATGGTGGTGGATCGGTGGTAGCGATAACTGTATTGATGGTGGTTGTGTTGGTGGTAGTGGTAGCGCTAGTGGCAGTGGTGGTGATGGTGGCAGTAGTAGCGGTAGCGATGGTGATAGTGGTGGTGAATTTATAATAGTTTATATTAATACTTATATTTAGTATTTATAAATTCAGTTATAATTAAGTAATTTTAAATGACTTAATTTTTTTTAAAGTTTTAGCCAATATTTTAAGAGATACTTAAATTTTTAAGTGATATCAATTATAGTTATCAAACGAACTTAATTGATTATTACGTAGGCCTCGTTTGGAAAGTCGGCTATTTTAGTAGGCTATTTTAGTTTTTGACTATTTTAGTAAGTTAAAATATTTGTGTTTGGGAAGATGATTGAATTTTTTTGTAGTTGAATGTGATGTTTGTAGAGAAAAAATGAAATAATTATGGATTTTATGTGATATTTTGTCTTATTGGCTATTTTAGCATATTTTGTCTTTTGTGGATTTTAGCCAACAAATCCTCCAAACCCAACTTGCCAAACACCGCCTTAATACATTCAGTTCTAAGTACAAAATCATGTTACCAAACACCCCATCCTCTTTTCCCTATTTTTTGTTGGCCTTACCATGTCGTGGACAGTGGTGTATCCAAATGAATAATTCTATCCCATACTAATAATTTTACTAAAAATGTAAATGGTTAAATGTGATTGATTGTGAAAATAACAATAATATTTTTACGTCTAATGATATGTGGACATAAATGCTTTTAATAGAGTTGTTAATTATAAAATTTCAAGTAGATATAGCATTGCTCGTATCCAAATATCCCATATGAGTAAATGAATTGTAATAAAAACAATTTACATTTGAAAATTTGGTTTAAAGGTCTCACTTTCTCACCAGCTTCGTCCTTCCATGCCTGTCTCACTATACCCCACTTGCACTCTCTCTAATCCACGGTCTTATTCACAATTTGGTGCAAAAGAATGCAAAAATCACACATTTTTTATTTTTATTTTATTTTATTTTATTTTATAATTTTTTTTTATATTTTAGTAATTGTCAAAAAAGATTAAGTATTTAGATTAAGTACATTTAAAAGTTTAAAAAAAATTATGTGAAAAAAATTACTAAAAACATTTTTAAAAAAAAATTCAAAATTCAAAAATCAAACAAAACAAAATCCAAATTTTCAAACCTACCTCATACGCTAATGCTTATGCGTGAATAATGACGCATTTTATTAAGGCACACCACAATTAGCTCCATTTGATAAGAGATTTTTTGGTTTAAAAAAAATTAAAAAGTCACAAAAAAAATTCAAATTTCAAATTCAACTCTATTAGTAAAATGTCAAATCATACAAATTAATAAATCAAATTTTTTTTTTTTCATAACTATCTTAAAACACATTAATTTTTTATCTCAAAAAAAAATTAAAAAAAATCACTAAAAACCCAAGTTCCAAGCGGGCCTCTTAAAGAACAATTAACGCAACCATATTGTATAGATCAGTGGCTCCTAATTGGTATACGTTAACATATGAAAAACAAAAGTTTCAATAAACAATAATTATTCACAAAACGACGAAGTATTACATTAAATTAACTACTAATTTATTAATAATTAAAAGTCAACAGAGTCACCAAACCAACTACCTAGCCCAACTAAGAATAATAAACAATTATGGACAATCCTCACAATGAGAGAAACAATAAACACACCAACACAAGAATTCAAATCCTTCTCTATTATATTATATTATTGTTCCCTATTCACCATTTCATGTCATTAAGACATTATTTAGTTTCATGAATAATTATTTATGAACAAGGAATCAATTATGAATATCCACTTAAACAGTGATTCCAAACGAGCAGAGAAAATGAGTGACATCATATAGCGATATTGTCTCTTTAAATAATAGAGCAATGATGGAATTGGTTTAGGGCATTTTGGTTTAAATTAAACAAATGAGGTGGTAGATTGATGTTCATGATTTTCCAAAGGGTAAGATATTTTAAATTAATAATTGTACAGGACAACAAAAGTCCCACAAAAAAAATAATTTGGGGAAGACTTTGTGTAGAACATAGAGTCAAGAATTTTGTCAAGACATACAAGCTGCCAGGAAAACAAACACGTAAATTAAGATAGCATTTCTCTCATTTTCTTACTTGGTATTCATCATTTACAAAAGTGACATCTATAAATATCCATGGTGCCTAAACAGATATATAATTCATATCTTGGCTCTTCTGTCCTTAATTGTCTTTCTTTGAGCTTTAATCCAATGCAATTATCAGATCCCAAGAAACCTCCTCCTCCAATTCTCATTGTAGTTATGATATGTTCGTTTGAGCTTTAGAGGTGAAAATACTCGCAAGACGTTCACTGACCACCTCTGCACAGCAGCTTTAGTGCACGCAGGATTTCATACTTTCAGAGATGATGATGAAATTGAAAGAGGGGAGAATATTAAGTTAGAATTGAATAAAGCAATTCAAGAGTCGAAGATTTCCAATAGTTGTCTTCTCGGAGGGACTATGCATCTTCAAGTTGGTGTCCGATGAACTTGTCATGATCCTCGAACGCACTACTATTGGACATGTAGTTCTAACTGTTTCTATCATGTGGATCCATCTCATGTGAGGAAGCAAAAGAAAAGTTTCAAAGAAGCATTTACGAGGCATGAAGAGAGATTTTCGCGCAGAAGCAAGTGAAAGAAAAGTTGAATGGATTGGCAAAGTGGAAGAATGGAAGGCAGCACTTAGAGAAGCGCAGATTTGGCAAGAATGAACTTACAAAATCAAACTGATGGGTAATTTCCTCCCAAGTCCTTTTCTTAGCTAAGCATTACTTATATCACCATTTTTTGGATTTCGTAGATTAAAGTATTTCATAATAGGGCCTTTTGAATGCAGATTTATCTGTTCAAATTTTGGAATGAATTGTTTTGTTTATTATGACAGATTTACATAGTTTAATTTTTGTTAATTTTGGAATGAATGCAGATTTAATTTTTACAAGTTATATGAAAAGATCAGGAGTAGCTATTCATTTCTAATCACAAACATTTTATTGAAATTTGGCCCATTATTTAAAAGTTTCAACAACTTGGCTTACTAATCAAAAATTGAAAAACAGAACAGTTTATATCAGATAAAAGAGTATTGTTTCAAAACCATGATCGTGAAAACCCTTTCTTTTTATCCAAGACTCTTCCAACTGTTTCAACAAAGACAGTAACATGGTCTTTTGGTTCAGTATTGCATGAGAATTAGCAATTAAATTCAATTGATGGCATTCTTATTGTTCTTTATTTTCCATCTTAATTTGATAATTAGACTTGAGTCAAAGTTTATCCAGAAAATTGTGAAAGTGGTTGGAGACAAACTAAGTCGCACAACCTTGGGTATGGCCCCCACCTGATTGAAATATATTCTTGAGCCAAAAACATTGGGCTCAACAAGATGAGTCTAGTGATGTTGGTATAGTCGCAATTTGTGGATGGGTGAATAGGGAAGACAACCATCGCGAAAGTACTATATAATTCGAACTTCTCAAGATTCGAAGGTAGCAACTTTCTTGCAAATGTAAGAGAAATTTTAAAACAACAAGATGGTTTACTACGATTACAACGACAACTTCTTTCAGATATGTTAAAGGGAAGAAAGGAAAAATTGTACAGTGTTGATGAAGGAGTTGTAAAGATTAAAAATGCATTATGTTGCAAAAAAGTTCTTGTAGTCCTTGATGATGTGGATGCTATAGATCAATTGGATGCAATACTTGGAATGAGAGACTGGCTTTCTCAAGGCAGTAAAATCATCATAACCACTAGGTGTGAGCAATTGCTCAAGGCTCATGAAGTTTGTTGGGTGGACAAGGTTGAAAAATTGGATAATGATAAATCCTTAGAGCTCTTTAGTTGGCATGCCTTTGGGAAAAATTGTCCCATTGATGGTTTCATAGAGGACTCAAAAAAGGTGGTACACTACTGTGGAGGGATTCCATTAGCTATAAAAATTTTGGTTCTTCTCTGTCTGGAAAAAGTTTAAATATCTGGAAAAGTCAATTAGAAAATTGAAAGCATTTCATGATATGAAATCCTTGGAAAACTCAAAATAAGCTATGACTCTTTACAAGATGACCGATAAAAATTTATTCCTCCATGTTGCTTGTTTCTTTGTTGGATGGATGAAGATTGGGTAGTTACAATTCTTGATGGATGTGATTTTTACACAATGGTTGGGATTTAAAATCTCATTGATAGATGTTTGTTAACAATTGATGAATGCAAAAAGTTGGTGATGCATCAATTGGTTCAAGAAATGGGAAGAGAAATTGTTCGACAAGAATCACCTAAGGAGCTAGGAGAACGTAGTAGACTTTGGAATCACAAGGATTCCTTGAATGTTTTAGAGAAAAATACTGTAAGCATTAACCTTGTTGCTTTTCATGTTTATTTCTATTTATTTATGTAGTTATGCTATTTATATCGAAAAAAAATGATCTAGAAAAATCTTTGTATAATATAATAAAAGAAAAAGGGTAAATTACACCACTGGTTCCACTAGTTTGATTGAAATTTATTTGATTCTCGTAGTTTCAATTTGAACAATTTAGTCACTACAATTTTTTTATTTTTATTTTTTGCAATGTGGTCTCTCCAACATGCGTTGTTAAGATTTTGAATGGAAAAAATTATATACAAAACTAGAGGACCAAATTGAAATTCAAACAAATTACAATGACCACCAGTGTAATAATTCATTACACCGATGGTCCCTATAGTTTGTTTGAATTCCAATTTGGTATATTACATCAGTGGTCATTGTAGTTTCTTTTGAATTTCAATTTGGTCCGTCTAGTTTTATATATGGTCTTTTTCTATTTCAAATTCTAACAGTAAGTAACAAGGGACTACGTTGCAACAAATTTGAAAGTGTATGTAGGGACCAAATGGTTCAAATTGAAACTACAAAGACTAAAGTAACACTTCGCTTAAACTGTAAGAACTAATAGTATAATTCAACAAATATATACTATATATATATATATATCATCTAGGATAATATGACAATTGGATTTTTGAAATTATCAATTTCATTTCTGTTGTTTTTATATGAAAAAGGCCACATCATTTTGTATGATTGATCTTTGCAAAAATTATATTTTTATAGCATTACTCTTATTGATAAATATTGCCCTCCTCTTGTTCATTGTCAGAGGACAAGAAAAATCGAAGGCCTCACACTTGATATGAATTTGTTCAAGGAAGATAAACATAACAGGATAATTTTTGGTGTTAATAGAAAACGTCATTATGACGAATTCCTCGACACGCCATTTTTAACAAATGTAGGCAACTCATTTAAAAGCTACTGTTTTGGCATGTTCTTCTCAAAGAACGTAGGCACTGCTCTAGGAAATTCAAATCAAGTAACTTTGGAAGTTGATGCATTTGCAAGGATGCATAAACTAAAACTTTTGCAGCTCAATTATGTACAAATAAGTGGAAGCTTGGAAAATTTTTCTACAGGATTACGATGGTTATGTTGGCATGGATTTCCTTTCAAATCTATACCCTGTGATTTTCTTTTGGAGAGCCTGATTGTTCTTGACATGAGTTATAGTAGCTTGCAAATAATTTGGAAAGGAGACAAGGTATGTTACAGATGTATATATATATTTATTAATTTCGTATGAAAACTGAAAGAATACTAATAGTAGCTTTTTTCTTGTTTTATAGCTTCTCGAGTGACTAAAAATCCTTGATCTTAGTCATTCCCATTGCCTCACTAAAACTCCTGACTTCTCGAAAGTCCCCAACCTTGAGAGGTTGATATTAAAAAACTATGCAACATTGGTTGAGGTTCATGAATCCATCGGACACCTTCAGAGACTTGTTTTGTTTAATTTAAAAGATTGCAAAAGTCTGAAGAAGCTTCCGAGAAGCATTTGTATGCTAAAGTTTTTGGAAACACTTGACATCTCAGGCTGCGCAAATCTGGAGGAATTGCCAACAGAGTTGGGGACTATGGAGTCTCTAACAGTGTTCCATGCAAACGAAATTGACATAAGTCACTTATTCTCTACCAGTAAGGAGGTTAAATCATGGCATTCATTAATCTGGCCTTCTCTATTGAAGCCAAGAATAAGTATGGAAATTTCATGGTCTTTTTTTACCATGGTCCGTGGTACAGTTAAGCCTTAAGAACTGTAATTTATCAGATGATGATTTTCCTAGGGATCTTAGCAACCTATCCTTGTTGCAGATTTTAAATCTGAGTGGTAATGCAATTCGTAGCCTCCCAAATTGCATCAGATGTCATTTTGGACTCCAAATCCTTGATTTAAATGGATGCAAAAAGCTCTGGTTAGTTGAAGTACAACACAAATTAAAAGAATTAGGGATCGTAGAATGTATATTGTTGGAGAAAGTAACATTTCAATCACTTCCATTAACCATAGAATATAACAACACAAGTGGCAATCAATTAACCATGCTCTTGTTGCGACCATGTCTATTTGCAGGCATGAATCACAAAGTAGTTGAGATTAAGGGGATGTTCAAGCTTGAACCTTTGGAAATGTTGACATGGAGATAATTAACAATTTAAGCTTGTCCAATATAGGATTCATGGGATGCTCAAATGTTCTGCTTTCATGCATTTGGTCAAAGAAAACTAAGAAGCTCCCCTGTAGGTCTCTCTCTCTCTCTCTCTCTCTCTCTCTCTCTTTCTCTCAATACATACATAATTGTTAAATTAATTATGTTTTATGTCGCATAGGGATGTCATGAAAGACACATATCTATGCTTATTGTTTGGGAAGCAAGGTTCCGGACTGGTTTAATCTTGAAAAATCTAGAAATCCCCTAGATATTGATTTGTGATTATGTATCAATTTTAAGCAATAAATAACAATCCTAATCAAACAATCAAGACAAATCGACACACCGATTTTACGTGGAAAACCACAGTTGGAGCACCTCCAATTGTGATAAAAAAAAAAACCACAGGCAACAGCCACAAAACAATCCACTAAGAAGATATAAGGAATTACACAAGTATACTCTCAATTACCTAGCGAATCCACGCCCGAATTGAACCAACTCCTATGTGCCTCTTTCAACCCCGTCTTCACCTCGGAATTGTCTTGATGATGAGCCACTTTAGAATCGACCAAAGCTTCAAGCTCGAATTCCCCAAAATCTACTGAAGAACAACTCTCTCTTTTGTGTAGAATAAACAAACAAACCTTTGATGTATGCTTCTTAAACCATGAGTTGAATACTCAATGAAACATCAAAGAAAACTAGCAAAATAGCCCCAGATATAAACCCTAGAACCCAAGAAGAAGATCTGGAGGTGTTACCCTAGATTTGGACTGAAACATGTATTTATAGAAATCTGTCCCGCGATCTTCGCTTGAGCGTCATATTGGCCGCTCGAGCGGACCTACGCTCAAGCACGGAAAGTTCTGCTCGAGCGGGAAAAAAAACATCCAGTATTTTTGCAGGCGAACACAGTTCTAAAACCCAGCATTCTCCGCTCGAACGGACAGGCAACTTTGAATGCATTTTTGCATTTTGCTTCGGGGGCGCTGCCCCTCAACCCCGCCGTGGCGCTGCCCCTCGACCCCCACGAGCTGACGGGCAGCTCGATCCCCTCATAATCAGCGATAAGTGGCAATCTTGAAAGCATTAACATTACAAACTTCTCTGCAAGGCACAATTCAGGTTGGATTCGCATCTAAACACTCAAAGTCTCACTGAAATAAAAAGTGCGAAAACAAGTACAACTGAAAGGAGTTTTGTCAAACGGGATTGCCACGAATAAAAACCTAACAAATCTTAAAAATGAAGGATCTTCAATATCATTTACTATGTCGTCGCATCTTAATTTCAGAATCTGATGCTTGAGTGTATGTTCTATTTATGCACGATCCAATAATCGAAAAGAAGATGATTAGTTTCGAATAAAAGATTGGTATCGTTGCTTCACACATACTAGTATCAGTAATACGACCAAGAGTTTGATTTGGAGACATTGCCTACATGTCATTGGCATTCCAGAAGCTGATGACGATATGATGATGTTAAGCTATTGGAAGTTTGAAAATCAGTTGGAAGATGGCGATGGACTGAATATTTCAGTGGTTGGAAATGGGTATTTTCATGTAAAGGAGGTTGGAGTCCATCTTGTGTACAAGGAGCAAGAAGAGAAGAATAGCCAATCAACTAGTGAAACAGCATCCCAACAATTCTCTCTCTATGGAAATGTAGTTCTCGGAAATGCATCTGCCGTACGTCCAGCACGCAAAAAAGTTGCCTTCTAGGCAATCATTTGGAGGATTGTAGCATTTGTGATGGTCTATAATCTCAGCCTTCATGCATTACTACCTCGGGAATTGGTTGTTTCGAAGCGGTGAGATTGGGTAGGCAACGATGTTAAGGATTTTGATTAAGTGATATGAATCAGTTGTATATTGCTAGGTGAATCAGTTGTATTTTGATGATGTTGTGTACTACTATTTAGGTGAAGCTGTTGCTACTGGGATTATATTTTACTTTGGAATTGCTTAGAGTTATATTTTACTATAGCGACCCCGGGTCTCTACCTGACTGTCATAGTATTCTGGATCCGAATCTTGTTGTTTGATACTGTCAGTTATGTCTTTCTTCCTTACACCTCTTGAATTTGAGTTTTGGAATGACTTGAGTGTGTTTAGAATAGGTTTATATTAAGAAAAAAAATTATATCACGGCTAGCTAATTTCATATTGAGAAATAATTAGACAAAGGAAAATCCTATACAAACACGCGCTATCAACTTTTCTAACTAAATGACATTATCATGCAACAAAGAAATTTTAGAATTTGAAACAGAATACACTTTAATAATGTGATTTGTGCCATACTAGTAAGTAAGAAACTTTTACAATTTTTTTAATTTGTATAGTATTAAATCTAATCCCGCCTCTTAACAAGGTGGTGTCAACAGTAATGTTGCTTTGTTTCAAAATGTAGTGATAATTTCCTCTCACTTAAGCTTTTACTTGCTTGCAGAGTATAGCTGGCTCTATAGAAAAACACCAACATGGACTAATTAGACAGACCATCAAAAAGTAATGCTGGCTTTATAGAAAAACATTAACATGGTCTAATTAGACGGACCGCTCCCCCCTTGAGGTTTTTAACAAACACACACATGATCAAAGTGGAGGGCCATGTATTTATCGATTACGATGATTCAATTGTTAGGATATGTTAGATTAATCTAAAAATGGACCATATATTTTTACACAAAAAATTATAACTCACTTTGTACTTATTTATTTATTTTTGTTTTTTCCTTTCAAATGTTACAGTTAAAGTTATTGGGAATTTCATTAATTTCTAGAGACATTAAAGGTGTGTATCATATGCACCTTATTATAAATTGACATAATTTTATCACAAAATTTTATAACATCAATCACAAAATGCATAACCTTGTCACAAATTGGAGTTAAAAAAAATGTCATAACCAACTTGTAACGTCCCAAATTTCTAACCCAAATGATAATGCAACAATCATGGCTCTCTTAAAAGAAAACCAAATATAACTTCCCATACTTGCATTACATAATAATAATAGTTTCTCATGCGATATTACATTGATTCAACAACAAGTAAATAACCAAATAAGCACCCCAAGGGTTTACAATCTTCTAAGGCTTAAGTCCGGTACACAAAATGGTTATTCAAATCCACACATACATAGCCCTTGGCTTACAAATAGGATCACAGCAAATGAGAACTTTAGTGCTCTCAACACACACATTTCCACGCCCTCAATTAGGTAGATTCACCACGTCTTTTCCTGCACAAAAATCTGGTAGGGTGAGCATAAAACCCAGTAGGAAATCCTTAACAAAGTATATACATTTTATACAAGTCTCAAGAGATGAATGCACATGCCATGCCATGCATTTTTGAAAATAAAACACATCTTCATCCTTTGAAAACCATTATGCTCAATGATGTTATGCAACTTCAACTGTTCAAAATTTATCAATTTAATTAAAGGGGGCAGTAAATACAACTCTGGTAATCCCTAGGTCGGTGTCTGCAAGTAGACTATACGAGTACTACCAATTGTCATTTTTACCGGTATTAACCGGAAAGCTCAACACCTATTCGCGCGACTTTCTGGTCTTTCACCAATGACACTCAGGCTAACTTAAACAATTTCATCTACACCACCTATCAAGACTTACCATCATATTTACCCCAAAACCATTTCATGAAAACCCATTTCCCAACATTCTTTTCTCAATGTAAATTTCCAAAGCTTAACATAGTCCAATGAATTGAAATGCCAATGTATGCTTAATAATGCAATGCAACATTACTTCTATATTCAATTGTTCCACACAATGTACCATTGTGATCAAAATTCCCAATCCTCTTTTCAACACAATTTCACAAGATGAATATATATACATATATACTTTTATATCCAATTCATTTAAGAGAATAACGTAATTCCCACATTTCGAGCAATCTCGACAATTT
Organism: Camellia japonica; assembly: GCA_030407325.1. Taxonomy (NCBI): domain Eukaryota; kingdom Viridiplantae; phylum Streptophyta; class Magnoliopsida; order Ericales; family Theaceae; genus Camellia; species Camellia japonica. The sequence continues at coordinate 19,536 of JAPPVO010008233.1, read as the reverse complement.
AGTCAATTCAAGACTAAATCAACATTTTGACAATAATTTCAAAAATAAACAATATTTCTCATTTTTTTCCACAAAATTCGTCATTTATATATAAACAAACAATTTTCAAAACATCCATTTATTTTGGTACACAAAATAAATATGACAACATCTTCCAAGGATTTTCAACATCTTTCAAAGAAAAGACCCAATTTCTAGGTTTTCTCACCAAAATCATTCATCTCCAAGATATTTAGAAGAATCTCTCCAAAATCATCTTTCTTCAATCAATATGGTTCAAAACCTTCAATTTCTACTTTAAAAGGAAAATAAATTAAACACTCTTTCAAAATCACTCATCTTCTTGAAATCAACAATCAATTTGTCAAAGCTAATTAAAGGATAATTTCGAAAATCATCTAGATCTTACAAAAACATATATATAAGTTTAAGAAAATTCCTACCTCAAGTTTTGAAGAAGAAATGAGATGAAACCCCCAAAATCAACGGTGTCGAAACTTGATCTTCACCGCATACAACGAAGCCCTCGAGATGATAACCAACTTTGGTGAAGAACTTAGGTCTAAATCCCAATGGATTTGGAGAAATTAAAGAAAGAAGATGACTTCTAGAGAGAGAAGCTCCCGATCTGGAATTCTGAAGAGTTTTAGAAAGAGAGAGGATTGAAAAAGTGATATGAAATATCAGATTCACGAACTGATATAACATGGTCCGCTTGAGTGTGGAATGCCCCGCTCGAGCGTCAAATACACTAACTCAGTATTTTTGCAGACATGTCAAACTTCTGAAACCAAACATTCTCCGCTTGAGGGCATAAACGGCGCTTGAGCGGACAAGCAACTTCGAATGCATTTTGCATTTTTGTTTTGGGGGCGCTGCCCTAGGACCCGCCAAGAGGCGCTGCCTCCTGGACCCCCGCGAGCTGACCGGGCAGCTCGACCCTCGATCGGCCCAGTCGAAGTGGCAAAACATGAAAGAAGGATCGAAACTGGAATCGCTACAACCAACTTACAAATTTTTATTGCATGAATCACAAAACTTTGAACATTTTATTATGCTTATTTATGGTTAATGTTACAAAATTTTCTAATAAAATTATGTGAATTTATAATACGGTGCATTTTATTATGCTAATTTGTGGTTGATGTTACAAAATATGTACCACAGAATTTCCCTAATTTCTATATCTATATATTAACTTTTTAAAAAATTTCTTTTATAATGAGAAGTTAATGTTGAATCATAAGTGTTCACATCATTGAAGGTGACAGAAAATTGAGCAATTATTCACTGCTCATGGAGCATTGACATGGCCGTGTCACAAAGTCATTCAAGTCATTCATTCGTATGGGACTTATGTCAGACTCCCACAAATAAATAATTTAAATAAATTTGGAACAATATTACATGGGACATGAAATATTTTTTTTTAAGAAAATCATAGCAAACGACTTCCATATAATTGAAGTCATTGAACGTAATTGATTAAAGGATCATTCTCAATGTTAAGCTCTTTTTTATATTTTTCATACTTTTTCATATTCCTCTCAGAGGTCTTAACTTAGACATGCATTGATAATTTAAAACCATCTATCTCCTACGTCTACCAGTAAATATTATTTATGTAAAAAACAGATTTTATCAAACAATTATAACATAAATAAATCACATTTTGTTTTATAAAATAGATAATTTAAGTTTTTAATCATATTTATTATTCATTTTATAAAACAAATTGTGATTTATTTCTATATTTATAGTTATTCGATGAAATTAATTTTTTGCATAAATGACTTTTATTGTGAGACCCTACAGAATAGACGGTTCAGATTATCGATGTGGGTCCGAATTGAAACCCAAAAAAAAAATATAAAAAAAGGGTATAAAAAAAAATATGGAGAGTTCATTTCTACCCTCGAACCTAGTCTAATTTTGACCTCCTTATCATACATTAGTTTACAAAATTATTATTCATATGTAATACCGTGTGAATTTGGGTATCAAAATTTTCCTTCGTATTAGCTTTACTGATAGACACAATTTACAACCGCAAGAAAAGAAAAGAAAAAAAAGCCATAATATCATAATATGGCCAGCTCATTTAGCCATATTTCATTAGACACTCGGTTGGTCGAATCTTTTTATCTATATTTAGATCGATTATATGTTGTATTTAATTTTTATTATTATACTAATAAATTCATTAATTTCACTGTAATATCATGTAACATCCTCAAAATAATACAGCAAACCCACCAATATTGAGATGTATTGATATACAAAACACCAACGTTCTTCTATTCATCAGAGTAGTTCTTACAACAGTATTACATGTTATCAACAAAACAAATGCCCTACGGGCTTACAGCTTTCCAAGTCAACACTTGGTTACAAGAAAATAGAGTGCTAACTCAAATACATATTAAGCCCTTGGCCTGAATTACATGTAATACATCAAAGAAAATAGACAACAAAAATGTCTGTCCACCTCTAGCCTCCCAAGCAATGTCCTTGGAGGTGGCATGCTACCTGTACCTGAAATGATGTTCCATATAGGGTGAGCCACAGCCCAGTAGAAATACACTAAACCAATTATAAACAATGACTAAAATAATAGCATTCAACAGATGGTCCATACTTTTATTCCCATTTATACCGTGTTACAGTTTCATGACAATCATGTCCAAGTTACATTTCACTTTCCGTTTCTTATCCAATTCTCAATTCATACCATAGTTCAGAACCTAGCCAAACAACTTATATGAGACAATAACTCATCTTTAACATTTTTCCATTTCACAATAGATAAGCATACAAGCTATATCAATACTTCAACAGATCAGCACACAAGCTGCATCAACACTTCAAAGGATAAGCATATGAGCTATGTCAACACTTCAAAAGATAAGCATATGAGCTATATCAACACTTCAAAAGATAAGCATATGAGCTATATCAACACTTCAAAAGATAAGCATATGAGCTATATCAATTTCCGGTTTAGAGGTCCAGTCCCTTTCTTCCAATAAACCGTTTGGTTTAGAGGTCCAGCCCATTTCTTCCAATAAACCGCCTGCACAAAACAACATATATATATACACATCGGTAGTATACATAACCAATCAATACATAAAGTTAATGTATTCTTTCAACCGTCATACTCTATGACACATCCAATTGATTAGTTTTAGTTTGCCTAATCATCATGCATTGTCTACAACAATTAAAACTACCCTCCACCGGTAGCCCAAAGCAATTATTTCTAAACAGAAAATAAATGCATCCAACGGATATAATAGTCAACATTTCAACTTGGTGAGCGATAAATGAGTCAACTACACCCTTTAATCCCATACATTCCCAATCTCAACTTTCTCATTTCAATTCCTCATTTCTCACAATTAATTATACAAATTAATTAATCAATGTAATTAGGGCATTTTCCATAATTAACATTACAACCCTAAGGTTTCATTTTCATCAATGTTTCAACATTAACTCCATTTCTCCATGCCAAACATGCATATAGGTTTTATATATATTTAAAACCCCAACTCTTGTAACATTACACAAAGGCCCAAACTTTCTCAGAATTACCCAACAACCCCCAACGTATCAAACTACTAAAATTTAACGACAAAGCTCATAAAGAGGAGTAGGATATCCCTACCTCGAATGATGGAACCCAACGAAGGAGATGAAGAAAACGAAAGTGCTCCAAATCCCGAAATTTTCAGATTAAAAGATAGCCCTCGACGATCAACACAACTTTTGTAAAGGTTCAAGGTGAGAAAACAACTCCCACTAGATCAATCCTAAGAGAGAAGTTAGGGTTTTAGTGAGAGGAACTCTCAAAATAGCTTTTTGGAAAAGTAAGAGAGAGAAAGGATGTTGAAAAGTGAACAAAAAAGTCGGATCTCGGCTTTATATAAAAGTCACCCCACTCGAGCGTGGAAACCCCCGCTCGAGCGTCACTCACAGACTCGCGCTCGAGCGTCCAAACTCCCACTCGAGCGGTGGATGCACACTCCCAGAACTTTTACAAACATGGTCCCCGCTCAAGCGTCAAACTCCCTGCTCGAGCGTCAGACACAAACTCCCGCTCGAGCGGCCAATACCCCGCTCAAGCGTCTACCACTGCAAACGAAAAACTGGATGGGTGATTTCCCCGCTCGAGCGCCAACACCCCCGCTTGAGTGGATAAGCAACAACAAAGGCCCGCTCGAGCGTCAAAAGAGCCGCTCGAGCGGAGAGACCAAAAACTGGGCAAAGATTTTACGTTCTAAAACACAACCAACCCAAAACTCGAACACAAAGAGTAAGGGATAGAAAGAGAATAAGACAACAGCATCCTTACGGAACCGAGTCCGGATTACAGTTAAACACGAAAGGGAAAACCGGGATCGCTATATATCATATATAAATTAAAAAATTAAAATAAAAGCTTTATTCAACATTGTAAAATAGGGTTAAATTTAAATAATTGTAATATACTATTTACATCATTCAGCATACTACTAACCTACAATAATAGAAAGTGATCAACAAATCGACCAAACCCAACAACCACTAATAATCACATACAATCAATCAACACAAAGAATATCAATCGTCTCTTTATATGAGTTGAATCTAAAATCTCACACCACAAAAGCTGCTATACAGTTAGTGGATCAAATGCCGTGGTGAAATGTTGTTGTAGGGATTGGCTTCCCTCTAGTCCGTGATCAGATTGGAGGGTGCTGTTGGGCCCGTGGGGGCCCACTATGGATCTCGTTTCGATAATCCAAACCATTTAATGTGTAGAGCTCGTCGAGTACTATATAGTTGTAAAAAATCAATTTTTTTATACCAAATTAATTTGATCACGTAACTACCGATATCTGATCAATATAATGTTATATAAGAATATTGTTTCAACGAGTTCTACACATTAAATAGTTCAAATTATTAAAATGAAATCCGTGATAAACCTCAGTGGGTCTAACTGCACCCTTCAGCTCTGGAGGGAAGCCAAAGCCGTTGTGTAATAATGCATCTAAAAAATGTAATTATATTGCACTCACTTTCATAATTTGAAATGAAGACTTGGAATTAATTTGTATGATTTGAGAGGACCTTGACTTGGGGTCAACAATAAATATTGTAACGCCCTCAAAAAAACCCATAATATACACAATATTAACATGCATTAATTAAGAAAACAAAACATTATTCCATTCATCAGAGTAATCTTATTAAAAGACGTTACATGTAATAGCAAAAGTAAATGCCCTACGGGCTTACATCTTTCCAAGCCAACACTTGGACACAAAAATTTGAGTACTAACTTAATTACACATTAAGCCCCAGGCTTGATTTTACATGTAACACCAAAAATAAAACAAAATAACGACTAATCTAAACAGAGTCTTCAACTCCAAATCCATCCAAGCTAAGTCCTTGGAGGTAGCATATCACCTGAACCTGAAAATGATGTTCCCGTATAGGGTGAGCCACAGCCCAGTAGAAAAATACTAAACCAAATATAAGTATTGACTAAAGCAATAGCATTCGATAGATGGTTAACACAACATAATCAAATACAACTACAGTTTCATGACCAATGTCCATGACAGGTTTCACTTTCCGTTATTATTCAACTTTCCAATTATACATACATGGCTCAGAACCTGGCCAAACTACAATATGAGACTACATCTCACATTAACATCACTTCCAATATCAACTATTCAAATGAGACCAAAGCTCATACTGAAACACTTCCATAAATCAATAAGTACACATATTTGTTGTACTAATGGAGTCCATCCCCTTTCTCCTCCTAAACAGGTTTGAGAGTCCATCCCCTATCTTCCCTCAAACCATGGAGTACATCCCCTATCTCCTCACAAACAATATGCATATACAATGTATTAAACACTTGTCATACACAATATTCAATCAATACACAAGTTCGTTGTATTAATTCAACTGTCATATTCAATGTGATTAGTTTCAGTTTTCCCTAATCAACATGCAATGTCTACAACAATCACGACTATCCTCCACCGATAGCCCAAAACAGTTATTTCTAAACAGGAAATAAATGTATCAACAAATGTAAAATCACATTCTCATGGTGAGTGATTAAACTATCCAACTACACCATTTAAGCTCATAATTCCCCAATTTCATGAATTAGACTTGATTCCACAATTTTCCAAAATTAATTATACAAATTAATTTTATTACAACAATTAGGGTTTTCCCCCTTTTTCTCAAAATCAACCCTAAGGTTCAATTATCTCAATTTAACACAACCAAAACATATGGTTTAATAGATAAAAACCCCTTTTCAAATTATAATACAAACCCTATTTCCCAAAATTACCAAACGACACCAACATATCAAAATACCAAAACTTAGGACAAAACCTATAATATGGAGTAGGAAATCCCTACCTCGAAGTGAAGAACTCAAATGGAGAAGATGGGAAAACCAAAGTGCTCCAAATCCAAATTGTTCAGATTAAAGTGAAGCCCTCGACCACTCTATCTTTTTAATAAAGACCTAGGGTAGAAACCACTAAAATAGATGAAACCTAAGAGAGAAGGTGAGTGGAGGGAGAGAAAACACGGACCTAGGGTTTGAAATCAAAAAGAGGATGAAAAAGTGTTTTAAAAACCGCTGCTGTATTTAAATAAAACAGGCTCGCTCGAGCGAAGATTGGTCGCTCGAGCGACCAGACACAAGAAACTCGCTCGAGCAAGAAAGTCTCGCTCGAGCCAAAAACGGCTTCAGGTCTGCAACCCAGAAGCACGCTCGAGCGACAGAATGCTCGCTCGAGCGAAGAACAAACCAGCTCGCTCGAGCGAAGAAAAGCTCGCTCGAGCCAAGAAACACAGCTCTCAGGTCTATACCTAGACGCAATCTCTCGCTCGAGCGAAGAAACCTGGCTCGAGCGACGGACCAAAAACAAAGAGCTCGCGAGCGAAGGTCAAAATTCTGGGCAGCAACCCTTTGCTCCCAAACACTACCAACCTGTAACAAACCTGCCCAACATCCATAACTCAAAAATAAGAAATTAAAGGACGACAACAACAATTTTATAACAACAGGATCCACGGAACCTAAGTCCGGATACAACAACCAAATGGGAAAAGACCGGGGTCGCTATAACCTCCCCCCTTAAAGAATTTCGTCCCCGAAATTAAGCAAGTTTTCAAAAACAGGTTTTTCTCAATTTCCAAAATATACATTAATAATAATAACAACTTGACCCAATACCGGTCATTTCATCTCTTATCAAGAGGCATTTCACAATAATAAACAACATATATTTCAACTGCATTATCAACATGCATTTCTTTCAATTTCAACAATTATCAATCATGATTCCCATTTCATATCATATTCAATTCATGATACTCCAATTATACAATATATTCAACATATGCAATGTTACATAAACTTCCATTTGAGGCAAGTTTCAAAATTCTTCCATTAAACCAAAACATTAATCATGTTTACAACTAAGTTATATTCATACTTAAGTTCAATATTACAACAAATAAATACATATGCTCAACATCTACAAACAGTCCGGATATTTCTCTCGGACTCCAACTCACGTTCCCAAGTGGCTTCCTCCACTCCGTGATGTTTCCACAAAACTTTTACCAAAGGGATGGTCTTGCCTCGCAAAACTTGATCCCGCCTATCCAAGACCCGAACCAGTCTCTCCTCATACGAGGCATCCTCGTCAACCTCTAAGTCGGTCCAATCCAACACATGCGATGGATCCGGCTCATACTTCCGAAGCATACTCACATGAAACACGTCATGAACTCCGGATAACTGCGGTGGCAAAGCTAAACGATAGGCAGCCTCACCAATCCTCTCAAGGATCTCAAAAGGGCCAATAAACCGAGGGGACAACTTCCCGCTCTTCCCAAACCTCATCAATCCCCGCCTAGGTGATATCTTCAGAAAGACATGATCACCCACCTCAAATACCAAAGGTCTCCTCCTACGGTCGGCATAAGATTTCTGACGACTCTGGGCTGTAACAAGCCTCCTACGGATAAGCTCAACTTTCTCCGTCGTTTCCCTCACCAACTCCGGACCCAACAAAGGTGCATCACCCACCTCGGCCCAACAAACTGGAGACCTACACGGTCGGCCATACAAGGCCTCAAACGGTGCCATACCGATACTAGACTGGAAACTGTTGTTGTAGGCAAACTCCACCAAAGGCAAGTGCCTCTCCCACGACCCACTAAATCAAGAACACAACCCCGAAGCATATCCTCAAGGATCTGAATAGTACGCTCGGACTGCCCGTCAGTCTGAGGATGATAAGCCGTGCTAAAGGTCAACTTAGTGCCTAAGGCACTCTGCAAACTCTGCCACAACCTAGCAGTAAAACGAGGATCTCTATCTGAGACGATCGTCACTGGGACCCCGTGCAACCTCACTATGTCCCGAATATACAAGTCGGCAAGATGATCTACCGAATCTCTACGCGCATAGGAATGAAGTGCGCCGACTTAGTCAACCGGTCTACAACCACCCAAATAGCATCACTACCCCGCTGAGTCCTCGGAAGACCTACAACGAAGTCCATAGTGACATGCTCCCACTTCCACTCGGCAATAGGCAAGGGTTGTAACAAACCCGCTGGCCTCTGATGCTCGGCCTTCACTTGCTGACAAGTAAGGCACTTAGACACGAAACTGCCACATCTCTCTTCATACCCCGCCACCAAAACTGGCGACCCAAATCCCGATACATCTTAGTGCCTCCCGGATGCACCGCAAGCGTGAATGATGAAACTCTCGGAGTACCTCCTCTCGGCAAGACTCCGGCACAAACAACGGTCTCGGTATCTCACACTCAGTCGGGATACACCGTCAAACCCTTCTCAACCTTCCCTGGAGATCTTCTCTCGGAGAGATCTACCTCAAGGTCACCTCTCTGTGCCTCTAACACTCGAGTCACAAGTGTAGGCTGCGCAACAACAGAAAACAAGGCCGCAGCCTCAACGGATTCGCCCAGAAGCAAATCAAACTCCCCAAGTGCACCCAACATCTCCCATTCCCGGATGGCTATACTAGCTACGTCACCAACAGATTTCCTGCTAAGGGCATCGGCCACCACATTGGCCTTCCCCGGATGATAATGCAACTCGAAGTCATAATCCTCAATGAACTCCATCCACCTCCTCTGCCTCAAGTTCAAGTCTTTCTGTGTAAACAGATATTTCAGACTCTTATGATCCGAGAATACCTCGAATCTCTCACCATAAAGGTAATGCCTCCAAATCTTCAAGGCAAAGATCACAGCTGCTAACTCTAGGTCATGGTAGGGTAATTCTTCTCGTGTATTTTCAACTGACGTGAGCCATAGGCTACCACTTTCCCCTCTTGCATCAACACACAACCCAAACCCTCTCGTGAGGCATCACAATAGACTGCATAACCCAACCCTCTCTCCGGAATAATCAAGACCGGAGCGGTGGTCAATCTAACTTTCAGCTCTTGGAACGACTTTTCACAAGTCTCACTCCATACAAATTTGACTCCCTTCCGAGTCAGTCTAGTCAACGGCGAAGCTAACCTGGAGAAATCCTTCACAAACCGTCGGTAGTACCCAGCTAATCCCAGAAAACTGCGGATCTCAAACACACTCTTAGGCTGTGCCCAATCTTGCACTGCCTCAATCTTGGATGTATCAACAGACACCCCTTCCCCAGAAACCACATGGCCTAAGAACTTGACTTCCCTAGCCAGAACTCACACTTCCCAAACTTAGCATAAAGCTTATGGGCTCTAAGCAACTCAAGCACCACTCTCAAGTGTTCCTCGTGCTCTCCTCCTCGAAGGTGAATAATAAGAATGTCGTCCACAAAGACGACTACAAAACGATCAAGAATTCCCGGAATATCCGGTTCATCAAGTCCATAAAGACTGCCGGTGCATTGGTGAGCCCAAATGGCATCACCAGAAACTCATATGGCCATACCGCGTACGGAATGCCGTCTTCGGAATATCCTCCTCCCTGACTCTCAACTGGTGGTAACCCGATCTCAAGTCTATCTTAGAGAAACAACGGGAACCCTTCAACTGATCGAACAGATCATCTATACGGGCATAGGGTACTTATTCTTGACCGTAGCCCGATTCAACTTCCGGTAATCGATACAGTCTCAAAGCACCACCTTTCTTTTAGCAAAGAGGGCCGGTGCTCCCCACGGCGAAACACTAGGACGAATATAGCCCTTATCTAGCAACTCCTGGAGTTGAATCTTCAACTCAACTAACTCGGCTGGGGCAAAACGATAAGGTGCCATAGAAATCGGCGCCGTGCCGGGCACTAGTCAATAGAGAACTCAATCTCTCTGTGAGGTGGCAAACTAACAAGATCCTCGGGAAAGACGTCCGAGTACTCACAAACCACTCTCGGCAACACAGTCTGGGTCTCATCACACTCACTACTCAAAAGGTTAGCAAGAAGACCACTCAACTCACTCCGCCCTCGCGGATCATACACCAGTGGCAAAACACTACCAACCCGATCCCCCAAGAAATAAAAACACTCCCCGCTCAAGGTACAAACTGTGACCCTCTGGCGGTAGCATCAATAACTGCCGGTATGACGATAACCAGTCCATACCCAAAATAACATCAAATCCCGACATGGGCATAACTACAAAAGGAAACGGAAGCCGACGATCAGCGACCTCTATATCACAACCTCTACACCGTGTTTCAAAATCAACTCACCCCCAACAGGGTGATACTACACATATAGGAGATGCTAACCCAACTCCAATCCCAAAACAGATGCAAATGCAGCAGATATAAAAGAATGAGATGCTCCCGTATCTATCAATACACTAGCAACCGAGTTGCAAAACAAGAAGGTACCTCTCACAACAGATGGAGGTACAAGATCCTGCGCGGTAACAGCATACACGCGCCCAGACGGTCTCTGATCAACCTGCTCACCTCTAGGAGCATAAGACTGCTGCACAGACTGGGACGATGAAGCCCCCTGATTGGCCCTCGAGGCCTGAACAGACTGAGCTGGCTGATGACTCTGAGTCTGCCTCAAACTAGATGCACCAGATGTGCCACTCAACTGCGGGCAAAACCTCTTCAGGTGCCCTGCCTGACCACACTGATAACACGAGAGCGGCTGGCCTCTACCCTGACTCTGGCTCTGAGATCGAGCCGAAGATGAGCTGCTCTCTGTCCTCCTCCCTTCTGCGGGCAAGCTGGAGACTTGTGGCCCAGCTGACCACACTTGAAACAGGTAATGTCTCCCTGGCTGCCTTTCCCAGAAACTGCACTCGGCACTGGAAAAGTCGATCTAGTAAAGCTACCCTGAGACTGCTGAGGGTTAAAACCCTTCTGTCTCCTGCCATCACTCTGGCCATCCTGACTCCTCTTGGAGCCTTTCTGCCTTCCTCCTCCTCCTGCATCATGATCTCCATATGGGCTGCAGCATCAACCAGACGCCCATATCTCGAATCATAGTCCCCCAACTCTCATCTTGAGGCCATGCCTCAACTTCTTCTCGAACTCAATACAACGGCGTTCCTCAGACGCCACCACTCAGGTGCAAACCTGGACAAGCTAGTAAATGCGGCCTCAAACTCGGCCACTGAAGAACTCAGCTGCTTAAGCTGGCAAACTGCTCTCAACCTCTCCTTAACAGCTGGAGACAGGAACTTCTCCTGGAAAGCTACAAAAGCCTCCCAAGTCCCTCCTATACGGCCTCTTGTGAACTTCCACCACTGACCCGCATCCCCCTTAAGCTGGAAAGATGCCAAGGTCACCTTCAGAACCCCGTCTTCGATGCCAAGCATCTCAAACGTCTTCGTTGTCTGTTCGAGCCATTCATCTGCCTTAAGTGGCTCTTTAGGATCACCCAAAAATTCGTCCGGGTTAGACCGGAAGAACTCCCTCTTCAGAAAAGAAGGCCCTGCATCTGCAACATGAACCTGGGCTGATTCTCAGCTCTGAGAATGCCTACTGACTCCCTGAATGCCCCTGCTATCTCTGGGCCAAAGCGCCCATAGCCTGCTGACCTACCGGCTCGGCCACATTGGCCTGGCCAACTCCCTCCTGCTCTCCGGAATCTCATCCGGTATAGGCATCTCCTGCCTACCACGCCTACCACGCCTACCACGTCCTCGTCCTCGTCCTGACATCCTAATAAAGGTAACAAAGACGTTAGCACATTAATAAATGTGCCGAAGCTATAACACTCGCGTCCTAATGCATTGGACAACAAATAATTCACTCCACGTAAGCACATAATCACATAAGCACCTACGAATTTCATTCCTGGATAATGACAGTCCCGAGGCGTTGCTAGAGTTCCGGTTGGAAACAGCATTGATCAAGTGCTTTTCCAACAAGACTCATAGAAACTCAAGGATCCAGTCAACATCCTAGAAATTAAATCCCATACCCACATAATCACATAAACATGTTAATATAAGCATATAACAGTACATCTAAGTCTCTATCAAGCGAGACGAACCCATTGTGATACTAATCACTTCCCACGTACCCAAAGTATTCAAACCCGGTACGCTCTGATACCAAGTTGTAACGCCCTCAAAATAAACCCATAATATATAATATTAACATGCATTGATTAAGAAAACAAAAATTATTCCATTCATCAGAGTAATCTTATTAAAAGACATTACATGTAATAACGAAAGTAAATGCCCTACGGGCTTACATCTTTCCAAGCCAACACTTGGACACAAAAGTCTGAGTACTAACTCAATTACACATTAAGCCCTTGGCTTGAGTTTACATGTAACATCAAAATAAAACAAAATAACAACTAATCTAAACAGAGTCTTCAACTCCAAATCCTCCAAGCTAAGTCCTTGGAGGTAGCATATCACCTGAACCTGAAAATGATGTTCCCGTATAGGGTGAGCCACAGCCCAGTAGAAATATACTAAACCAAATATAAGAATTGACTAAAGCAATAGCATTCGATAGATGGTTAACACATAATCAATATATCACTATACAGTTTCATGACATAATGTCCATGACAGTTTCACTTTCCGTTATTATTCAACTTTCCATTATACATACATGGCTCAGAACCTGGCCAAACTAAATATGAGACTAATCTCACATTAACATTACTTCCAATATCAACATTCAAATGAGACAAAGCTCATACTGAAACACTTCCATAAATCAATAAGTACACATATTTGCTGTACTAATGGAGTCCATCCCCTTTCTCCTCCTAAACAGGTTTGAGAGTCCATCCCCTATCTTCCCTCAAACCATGGAGTACATCCCCTATCTCCTCCCAAACAATATGCATATACAATGTATTAAACACTTGTCATACACAATATTCAATCAATACAAGTTCGCTGTATTAATTCAACTGTCATATTAATGACTCATTCAATGTGATTAGTTTCAGTTTTCCCTAATCAACATGCAATGTCTACAACAATCACGACTATCCTCCACCGATAGCCCAAAACAGTTATTTCTAAACAGGAAATAAATGTATCAACAAATGTAAACTCAACATTTCATAGGTGAGTGATTAAACTATCAACTACACCATTAAGCTCATAATTCCAATTTCATGAATTAACTTAATTCCACATTTTTCCAAAATTAATTATACAAATTAATTTTATTACAACAATTAGGGTTTTTCCCCTTTTCTCAAAATAACCCTAAGGTTCAATTATCTCAATTTAACATACAAACATATGTTGTTTAATAGATGAAAAACCCTTTTCAAATTATAATACAAACCCTATTTCCCAAAATTACCACACGACACCACATATCAAAATACCAAAACTTAGGACAAAACCTATATATGGAGTAGGAAATCCCTACCTCGAAGTGAAGAACTCAAATGGAGAAGATGGCGAAACCCAAGTGCTCCAAATCCAAATTGTTCAGATTAAAGTGAAGCCCTCGACCCACTCTATCTTTTAACAAAGGACCTAGGGTAGAAATACACTCTAAGTAGATCAAACCTAAGAGAGAAGGTGAGTGGAGGGAGAGAAAACACGGACCTAGGGTTCTGAAATCAAAAAGAGGATGAAAAAGTGTTTTAAAAACCGCTGCTGCCTATTTAAATAAAACAGGCTCGCTCGAGCGAAGACTTGGTTGCTCGAGCGACCAGACACAAGAAACCTCGCTCGAGCGTAGAAAGACTCGCTCGAGCCAAAAATGCGATGCTTCAGGTCTGCAACCCAGAAGCACGCTCGAGCGAAGGAACGCTCGATCGAGCGAAGACAAACCAGCTCGCTCGAGCGAAGAAAAGCTTGCTCGAGCCAAGAAACACAACTCTCAGGTCTATACCTAGACGCAATCTCTCGCTCGAGCGAAGAAACCATGGCTCGAGCGACGGACCAAAAACAAAGAGCTCGCTCGAGCGAAAAACTTCTCGCTCGAGCGAAGGGTCAAAATTCTGGGCAGCAACCCTTTGCTCCCAAACACTACCAACCTGTAACAGACCTGCCCAAAGCATCCCATAACTCAGAAATAAGAAATTAAAGGACGACAACAACAATTTTATAACAACAGGATCCACGGAACCTAAGTCCGGATACAACAACCAAATGGAAAAAGATCGGGGTCGCTATAAATATCCCATGATTTTATAAATCTTGAAATTTGCATAAATAAAATTCAAATTGAGTATATTTATTAGGGCGAATTACAAAAATAGTCCCTATAGTTTACCCATGGTTTCATTTTAGTCTCTACACTTCTAAATGTATCAATTTTTTCCCTACAGTTTGATTTTTGGCTCGAACCGGTTCAATAGTTAACCGCTGTTGGGATTTTGGATGGAAATTCCACGCGTGCAAGGCACACACGGGACAATTTTGACTTTCTTAAATAATTTTGACTTTTATTTTTATTTAATTTCATTATTTAATTATTATTATTTTTAAAAATAAATTTATTTAAAATTTTAATTTAAAAAATAGCTATATTTTATTGATATTTTATTTATTTAATTTTAAAAATAAATTTATTTAATTGTGTAAAAAATAAAATAAAATAAATTTTTATTTAATTTAGCTAAAAATAATTAAAATATTAAAGATATGTTTAATATTGCTATTACTTAGTAAACAATTGAAAAATGGTAAAATAGTCTTTTGCACATTTATCAGTTCATCTAACCAAACATTAAATTCACTAAAAATAGTCTTTTTCAGACATCTAATCCCATGAGAAAACAAACACGGGATATACATCCAATCCTAATCCCATGAGAAAACAAACACGGGATATACATCCAATCCAACCAAATAGTCCAGGGGATTCACAGTCCTAGGATTCAAGTCCGATGGATTCTAATCTCTCCATTTTCTAATTGTTTACTAAATAATAGCATGGCGGTAAAATAGACATTTCACACATTAGTCCATGGGATACTAATCCCATGAAAATAATCCCCCCCCCCCCCACAGGATTGTTTAGTTCCTCATATGAGAGATGTGGAGTCCGGCTGGACTCCATGTCCGACGGACTAAATTATTAATAAAAAATAATTTATTATTAAAATAGACATTTATAAATTATTTTTTTAGTGTTGTTAATTTAAAATTATATATTAATAAAAAATATAAATTATAAATTTAATTTAATTAAAAATAATAAATTAAAAATTATGGTCTTATAAATTAAAATTAAAATTAAAATTTATAATTTATATTTTTTATTGCTTATCCGTTTAGTCCATCGTTTGCTTATCCATCGTTTGATTCAGATGATTGTTAATAAATTATTTTTTTATTAATAATTTAGTCTGCCGGACACCATATCCCTCATATGAGGGACTAAACAATTGTAGGAGGGTAGGATTATTTTCATGGGATTGCTATTCTATGGGATTAATGTGTGAAGTGTCTATGTTACCATCATGCTATTACTTAGTAAACAATTAGAAAATGAGAAATTAGAATCTATCGGACTTGAATTCTGGGACTGTGAATCTCCCAGACTATTTGGTTGGATTGGATGTGTATCCTGTGTTTGTTTTCTCATGAGATTAGATGTCTGGAAATGACTATTTTAGTGAATTTAATGTTTAATTAGACGGACTGGATAAGGATAAATGTGAAAATAAATAAAATATCAATAAAATATATGTTATTTTTTTAATTAAAATTTTAAATAAATTTATTTTAAAAAATAATAATAATTAAATAATGAAATTAAATAAAACAAAAAGTCAAAATTGTCCCGTACGTGCCTTGCACGCGTGGAATTTCTGTCCAAAATCCCAACGACGGTTAACTATTGGACCAGTTCAAGCCAAAAACCAAACTGTAGGGGCAAAATTGATACATTTAGAAGTGTAGGGACCAAAATGAAATCACGGATAAACTATAGGGATCATTTTATAATTTGCCCTATTTATTATCGTCATTTTTTTTGCTTAAATTTCACTCTCATCATTCTTATTACAATTTGTCTTAATTTCAAATGAATTTTATTGTGAAGTTGAAATATAATATAACTTTATTTATATATATATATATATTTTATATAAACTTGGAATTTTAAAAAATTTATAATAGCAATTCAGGGATCAAAATGAATCTAGAAAGCAAAATTGAGAGACTTGAAAAGTGAAACACTATCACTCCTAAATGTCAAAATTATGATTTGATGAGGTTATTTGAACTAAACATATTATATGCTTTTATTTTTTATTTTTTATGAGCATAATAATAATAATAATAATAATAATAATAATAATAATAATAATAATAATAATAATAATAATAATAATAAATTAAAAGGGTTAATTACATTTTTAATCTCTATATTTTGACTCAAATTTTATTTTAGTCCTTATAATTTTAAATTGAACAATTTTTTCCATACACTTTAAATCCAGTTTCAATTTGGTCTTTCCGTCTAAAATTCTATTAATTTTTCTTACATATATACCTTTTTTATATAGTAAAAAAAATCTTACATATATACATATATACCTTAGGAGATTAACAAATGTTCCAAAATCATTAACTTTAACCTCCAACTTAAACAGGAGGACCAAATTAAAACTAATATAACAAAAGTAACCTATGGTGACGAAAACTAGTGAAGAAAATAAGATTGGTCACTAAATAAAAATAATTTGTGAGGAATTTATAAATTTTGTCACATATAATAAAAAAATGAAAATGATAGGTGATAAAATTTGTTTTCGTCAATAAATACTTCATTTTAAGTGAGGAAAAATTAAGTTTCGTCACCAAAATTTTTCCCGCTACTTTTTTTTGGTGGCGCCAAAATTTTGGGACTTTTGGTGAGAAAAAAATTTGTCACTAATTATAAAATTATTTGTGAGGAATATATTTTCGTCACCAAAATGTTTTAATATTTTTGATATCTTTTGGTGAGGAAATAATATTGTCACCAATTTTGGTGGGAAATTTTTGATATATTGAGCGGCAATTAAAAAAAACATAGGGTATTAATTTTTTTTTACCCCTTTTCTGTTTATCATCTCTATCTCTCTCTCTCTCTCTCTCAAAATAGGGTATTAATTTGTCTTACCTCTTGCTCCTCTACCATGCCGATCGCCATCGTCGCCTCTATTAGCCTTGCCTATCGTCGCCGCCACTAGTAGCCTTGCCGGTAACCGCCACATCTTATTCGCTCGGTGATTTGGTACGTGATTTCTCTTTTGCTCTTTTTCTGGTATCTCTTTCTCTTATTCTCTGTATTGGTATGGTGACGAAAATTAGTGAAGAAAACAAATTTCGTCACTAAATAAGAATAATCCATGAGGAATTATAAATTTTGTCATGTATAATAAAAATATAAAAATAATACTCCCTCCGTCCCAAAATATTAGTCCCTTATTTCATTTTTCATTGTCCCAAAATATTAGTCCCTCTTCAAAAATCAAGTACAAAAATAATATAAATTTCCTATTTTGCCATTCTTTTAAATTAATAAACAATATAAAAAGCACAATTATGACATTGATATTCCGAAGAAATGTACTATCAAAAGGATAATTTTAGAAAATCAACTTTTTTTAAATTCAATAATTGTACTATCAAAAAAAGTTAGATTCTCCAAAAGGGACCATTATTTTGGAACGGAGGGAGGAGGTGACGAAATTTATTTTCGTCAAAAAATACTTACTTTTTGGTGAGAAAAAAAAAAAGTTTCGTCACCAAATATTTTTGAGATCTTTTGGTGAAAAAATAATGTTGTCACCAATTTTGGTAGAAAAATTTTAAGGTATTGAGCAGCAATAAAAAAAAAAAAAAAATATCAGTGCGTTTGGTTTTAGTTTTTTAAAAACGGTGTGTTTTGTTTTCGTATTTTTTAGATTTTAGTTAATATTTTTTAAATTTTAAGTAATTTTTTTACTTTTTTAAATGCACCTTATTTAGATGTATCTAAATAGTAAAATATTTGTAAAAAATATTTTAAAAAATTAATAAATACACAAAAATATGAAAAATGTAATGAATTTTCATATATTTTTTATATTTTTTGGTATTTAGTGTATTTTTTAAATATTTTTTTCACATATATATATATTTTTTAAGTGTATTTATATTAGGTTGTCTAAAAATTAAAAAAAAACTTAAAATATTAAAAAAATTCATTAAAAATATTAAAATATAAAAAATAAATAAATAAAATTTTCTGAAATTAATTTCTAAAAACTGGAACCAAACAAGTTAATTTTTTTTTTTTTATCCTTTTCTATTTACCATCTCTCTCTCTCAAATAGGGTATTAATTTTTGAAAATTGATTTGGAGTCCTAAAAATACCTCTCTAATCCCCCTAATTTTCATTCTGAGTAACTGTTTTATTTTTTATTTTTTTACTTAATAGGAAATTAGGGATTAGGAGGTCCTTAATTTTTTGCCCTTTCTCTGTTTTATCAACTCTCTCTCTCTCTCTCTCTCTCAAAACACACACGTAATGCCTCTCCGCCATCGCTCTTTCCCTCGCTACTCCACCTTCAACGCCTACACTACCGTCGGCCCTTCCTGTATAAATAGGGCTCCACTTTCTGCATCAAACCCAGGTTCTTTTTTCTCTATTTTTTCCTTGTAGTGCATCGATTTAATTGAGTTGTTTCAAAAATTTTATGGGTTTCAATCTGCACATTTTTTTTAGCTTATAATCTGGCTTTATTGTTGATTTGGTAATAAATTTGGAATTGTTTTCTTTATTGAGCGATTTAAAAGCTTTGATTTATCATTTGGTTTTCAAGTTTATATGTATTTTTTGGGTTTTTCTTGGTAGTTAATTGTTAGCCATCAATGCTCTGCTTAGGGATTAGATTTATAAAATAGGGATTCAATTATGGTGATTTGTGCTTCGTTTCCTCATATTGAACAAGATTTGGGGGAAAAAATTCTGGAATAAAAAATTTGCTATTTTATTTGAACAGAAATTTCTTAAATATATTTGGGTTTACTTTATTTTTGAGTTAAGAAAGTGAAAGACATTGATCTGTGAGTACAATGAAA